>SNQJ01S0073867.1:0-37524 GCA_010110895.2 Picea sitchensis | reverse complement strand
AAAACCTCAAATATTCCTATAGAATCAAAGACAATGAGCCTAAGGGTCATTTATAGCAATAAACTTGGGCTCAAAGTGGTTTCATTTTAGGCTTGTTTTGGAGTGTTATTTTGGGTACTATGTCACAACACCATTATCACCCTTACTTCCAGCTATTAAAAAGGGGGAGTATTCAAATTTAACTAGTATAAAGGTGAGATTGAATATGTTTCAAAGGATGAGAAAAGGCCCTTGATGATGCTTAGTTGTAGGTGATGGTTGTCAAAGGATATTGGTTGAGAAAATCCTTTAGAGGCCCTAGTTGTTACCATATTTATGCATCATTGACTTATAATGCGAATAAAATATTGATCAAAGGATGACTGAAGAGGGACAACATTTTGAAGATAACTTTTAATATGCTACTAAGCTTTCATTTCAAGCTATATTTCCACCAGATGTCATGAATATCATTATGGTAATGATTGTTGGTACATGAAGAATGAGATATTTTGGTGAAAAACGTATTAGAAACACTTATGTTTACAAGAGGTTATTATCTTTGAATGGATGATAAACTTGAGAAATCATTTTTCCTTATGGTTCCAACCTTGAAATAAAGTAATGCCTATATCAATGCACTAAGGATACTTTGAGAAGGCTCTTACTTTGAAGAGTTTTCCCTTATTATTTCTAAAAGAATATTGGTATGGCTTTATCCAATCTTTAATCCATGGAAAATGTCACACTTTGATGAAGCAACCAACATTTGGGAGACGTCAATAGGGATATTTTAATAGCCTACTCAATATAGACCAGTCAACTAAAAGGGGCACAATTATGACATAATTAAAGGGTAAAGGCATAAAGAGGTTTGAACGCTCCACCATTATTAACTCTTGGTATTCATTGGAATCAAAGTATAAAAGCGCCCAAGCTTCAAGGAGAGAATCATGTCATATTTTAAGGAGTGCTACAATGCAAATAAGGACATAATCAATGTAGAATCAAATTATTTGAGCATGGATTTTGCTTTTTTTTAAAGAAACTGAAAGGATTTTATATATAATGGGGGTTGCGCTAAAGAAAAACAACAGTGAAAAAAGATACAAAAGTCGGCTCTAAACTGATTGATTCCATTGCTAAGAAGATTATAACAGAAAAACTAACTATCTCCTCATACATTCACGCAAACTTGCTGCTATAAACTTTGATAAATTATCCTAAAAAAAAAATGTAATGAAAATACTTGTAATTAAGGGATGCAGAGGGGTTTTGAGCCCCCATTAATCTTAATTTCTCCTTTCCTTAGGCTAGCTCCTTCCTTTTCTTGTTGATCCACAACCAAATTGAGATCTTGGTTAATGTGGTACAAAGAGGAGCTTTAAATATCATGAAGAAGAGAAAGGATATGTGAGATGACACCTTTATAAATGTTTCCCCCAATGATTTTTGGATTGATGATAGCTTTAATCAGAATCATGGAGTCTCTGCATAGAGTAATACTTTGGATTCCATTCGAAAGATACATCCTAGTGCCTTTAAAGAGAGAGAAATCCTCTGCCTCATTATTGGTCATTACACCAAGACCCCATGTGTATTTGATAATGATATGCCCTTCGGGATGCTTGGTTATTCCTCCTACACATGTCACCCCTGGGTTTCTTTGTGATGCTCCACCAAAGAAAAGAATGTGATCCTATTATTGAGATTTCCAATCTTTGAAATCTTCCTTCGAAATATGTAAGGCCCATTTTGGCACACTACTTGAAGAGGTGAAAATGGGATGGAGATTATTTGTTAGTTGGAACAAGAAAAACCAATTGGCCTCCTGTGTGTCCATATTTTTCCACTTCCATTGAACTCGGGATCTCATCTATTTATAAAAAAGAGAACAAGCTCCCAATGAATTTTGTTTTGGATTGACGATTTCTCCTCTAAATATTTTTTTGTTTCGAGCTAACCATGTTCTCCAACAAATATATTTAGGGAGAGAAACCCATAACCGCTTGATGATAGGTTTGTTGGTGAAGTTCCTTAGATCATGGTTTCCCCAATGGATAAAGAAATCAGATTCTGAGGTGGGCCAAGGAAGCCTCTTTGATAGTGTCCCCAAGGAGAATCTTTAATCTTCCTTGGTATACTAGCATTCAAGGAACATATGAAAATGATTTCCTCATTATTTTGATAGAGAACACACCATGATAGACCACATGTTCCTCTTTTCTACAGGTTTTTAGAGGTGAGAATTTTTTTATAAACCAGGAGCCAACAAAATAAGTTTATCTTGGAATGTCCTTTGTGTTCCAGATCATTTTCCACAAAGTGAAGGGAGGGTGTTGGATATTTTCATTGGCAAGATATTGATATCCCTTTTTGACAATATATATTGAGTTCCCCCATCCTCAAGTATCACTAGAAATATGATCTCTAGGGGTGAAAACCTGGAGAAAAATAAGAAAGGAAACAAAAAGAGATGAGAGGTGCTTTGAGGGCGATATATTCTTCAAGTTTTCCCATAAACCATTATCCATTCAAGTAGAGAGATTAGAAAGGGTAAGGAGGCCCTGATCATTCATCCATGAGCAAAGAGGGAGAAGCAGCTTGAGCAGAGGGCATCTCCTTGTTTCCAATATTTGGTCATCCCATAGGTGGATTATATGTACATTCCATGGAATCCAGTTTAGTTAGGCATGGATTAGGGCCCTAGCAGCAAGGAGGAGTTTGAAGATAGAAGATCTTGTGTCCTCTTTTATATGCAGGTCAACTCTTTTGAGCGTGTTTCCTCTAAAGTATTTTTTCCAAATTGCTTTCTTCCACCAAGTGATATTCCTAGTGATCAATCTCTAAAGTAGTTTATCTCCCATTATTGAGTTAATGAGAGTTTATTCCCTAATACCCAACCCTCCATATATTTTTTCGTTGGTTACCTGATTCCAATTGACCAAGTGGAATTTTTTGTGGGATGATTTCCCTCCTTGCCATAGAAAGGTTATGATTCTTTTGGCCATTTGGTTGGAGATGAACTTTGGGGAAAGTATAGAAGAGATTTGGTATATGGGAAGTGTTGATAGAATAACTTTGATTATAATGACTCGTGCAGTTGGATTTAACCATTGAGTGCCCTAGTAAGTTAATTTCTTATTGAGTTTTTGAAGAATTTTTTGCAAGACTTGTGAGTAGGAGGATTTGAGGGATATTGGAATCCTTAGGTATTTGAAGGAGGACCATTTTCCTACTATGGAGAATTGGAAAACATGTGTTATGGCTCTCAAGGTACGAGGTGAATCATTCCAACCAAATACTTGGAATTTTATATTGTTGACATCTCCACCCGAGGCATCAAAGAAAGAGTCCAGGATGATTTTAAATCAAGTAGCAATGGTGATTGAGGTGCCCCCTAAAAGAAGAGTGTCATATAAAAATTGTGAGTGGTTCATATTTTTTACTCCTTGGAAAATTTGAAGTCCAAGGAGGTTCCCAATCGCACTCTCTTGCTCGAGATTTCTTCTAAGAGCTTCAACCACAATGATGAAAAGGAGAGGTGAAAGGGGGGAACCTTAGTGAAGTCCCTTCCTTACTTGAAAGAATGATGAAGGTCTTCCATTTACCAGAGGGGAGATCCAAAAGCTTTTGATACAAGTTGAGATCCATCTTATGAAATTTGGGATAAATCCAAAATGTTTCATCACCTGAAAAAGAAAGGAGTGCATGACATGATCAAAAGCATTAGCCATATCTAATTTGACTATTATACCTTTGTATTTGGCCCGATAACTTGTGTGAATATCCTCTTGGACAAGAACTATATTATCCACAATTTGTTGATCTTGCATGAAGCCATCTTGATTTGGGGATATGATTTTGGGGAGAACTTTTTTCAAGTGAGTGGCTATGATTTTGGTGAGGATTTTATAGGAGGAGTTGCATATGGATATTGGTTGGAAATGGGAGAAAGAGGTGGGATTTGTTTCTTTGGGGATTAAGGCAAGGAAAGAGGAATTTATGTTCCCTCCTAACCTTAAGGAGTGATAAACATACCAGAGAATTCTTTTTAGATTGGATTTGATGATGTCCCAAAAGAAACGGTCAAATGAGATGGAGAAGCCATCAAGTCCAGGCGTTTTATTGGGTTCAAGGCTCCAAATGGCTAATGCATTTTTAGTTTCAGGGATAGGTTGCATGAGATCAAGGTTTTCTTCTCTTGAGACCAGATTTAGGATGTGTTCAAGCATGGAATGAATGTTTGAAGGCTCCACTTCTTCTCTTTGAGTGTAAAGGTAGGCATAGTGATTATGTGCAACCACTTTTATTTCCTCAAAATTATTGATAATGGATCCATCTTCCTGTGTGATTTTCAACACATTGTTTTTGGATTGTCGGATATTGGCTTAGTTGTGAAATAATTTGGTGTTTTTATCACCCGCCTTGAGCCAAAGGCTTCAGGATTTCAACCTCCATACTCTTCTTCCCTCTTTAAATCCTTTTGATATTGGCATTGAAGTTCCAATTCTTCTTTTTGCAGTTGTAAAGTTATTTATGTCACTTCTGAGTTTTTTTCTAGGTTATCCAACTTAATTTAGATGAGATTTTTCTCCTCGGTTGTGGGAGATAGAGAAGACCTGTCCCATCACCTCAAAATTTGTTTGACCAAAATAATCTTATGTCCCCAAATGTAAACAGGTGTGTCGGGATCCAAGTTTCCCAAGTGGAATGAATCATATCAACCACTTCTTGGTATTGGAGCCATTGAGGGTTAAATCGAAAGGGGAGAGGGCCATAATTTGAGAAGGTTTGAAGGTGGAGGGATATAAGTTTGTGATTTGAGATAAGAGAGGGGAGAAAATAGAATTTGGTGGAATCATTTTGGTGTAGAAAATTGTTTTGAACTCGGAAGCGGTCTAGTCTTGTGGCTATGTGCCTAGGGCTAGCACACATGTGTTGGTGAAAAGTTGTTAGACCAGGGTCCTCTTCAGGTTACCAAAAAAAGGGTACCAATATAGTCTAGTGCTCTAGAACTTTCATCTTCCCAGAAGGGAAGAAGTCTCACTCGAATCGCGACCGAGAAATGAGAATTAGGGAAGGGTAAGAAGAATGCTTAGTCAAATATACAAGTTGTCAAGATTAATACCATTCTTACACAAGATATATTAACCCTATTATAGTATTTAACACCTCATAACCCAGGATAGAAGAACAGAGTTGCGTGGAACATCACAAATAAATAGATAAGCATAATGCATAATAGACATAACATAATATCATTCCATGGAAACAAAAATCATCATATACAGAGGTCCTCTTTTAGATTTTATCCCAATCGGTATTCTATTATATTAGAGTCCTTACTCAAAATACATGCGCAACTTATATCATACATATAGAAATTCATTCCAGAGAGAATCAACAAGCACATATGATACAAAAAGGATCCAAACAAGACTAGGGACAACTCATAATTCATAGAGGCAACTTAGGAAGCTCGTAATGGCCTCATCAGACAGAGAAAGGGAAAAAATTCAAAGTCCTAAAAACTTGGTGAAATTGGCATCATCGTGAAGAGTGCATCGCAAGATTTCCAACGACATAAACGACTCGTCAAACGAAGTTACAGATCGAAAGATATTCGCGGTCAAAGTTTTGGTACTCAACCTAGCCCAGTCAGCAAGGATGAGTCAACATCAGTACTACTGACGTTAGCATAAGTACAGATGATGCCAGCGTCCATACAGTGTATGTGGCACATGAAGAGGGATACATGTGTCATGTTGATGTCATCATGACGTCAGCATGGTGACATGGCAGCACCAGAGGTTGCCACATGTCACTCGTTTTCAGTATTTTTGGGTCAATCAATAGACCAATGAGGAAGTGACACATGGCAGTCTATACAGCCACATGGAACAGCGTATAGGACATTGCAAATGATGTGTCAGGTGACGTAGGGCGATGACTGTGCAAGTGGATGGCATGGGCCAATGGTTGGTTGCCACGTGGCCCAATCATGGGTTTCCACGTGGCAGTGGGAAAATGCCCAATGAGGGCCCAAAATTGAATTTTCAAAAATAAAAAAGGGGCCCGCCAAATCTGGCAACCAAACTACAACTCCGACAAATCTAAATAGTAAGCTCCAAACTTGGTGACAGTTCTAAACATATATATATTTATATATAACTATAGCCCAAAAGGGGAGGCCCGTGGGCTGGACCCCGGGACCTCCCCCTATCCAACGCCTTAAAATAACATCTACCAATCGTTGGGCCAACGGACTCCGTTGGTTAGTTCCCCCAACATTTCACTTAAATGCTAAGTATGCCCACGGATGGAAAGAGGGCACTCGACAGTACGGCCAGGAACAATTTTTGAGACATAGTACAGAGAATTAATTGCAGGGAGCAGGCACAGAAATCGAGACGAAATTTCTCAAGGGCCTGGGAGTGCCAGAGTTGGATTAAGGCATGGAGACAACCATTTTTGGGTAATTCGATGCCACAAATTCAATGGTGTTGTATTTTTTCTAATCTGCTATATGTTTTCCAAAACTCACCTAATGGGTAAGCAGCTCCTCAATAGGGGAAACAACCAACAATTCCAAAACTAACCTAACAGGTAAGCTTGCGCAGCAGTATTAACAAGGCTAGGGTTTGTTTCAAAATAGAATGAGAGCTTCAATGAGCGATAGGGAAGTGAATTAGTAGGCTATCAATGCATGGATGGTCAAGTTTCACATGTGTTTACCATAGTTGGCGACTAGATATGAGGTGAGGAGTGAAAGCATAAGCATTGTGATTTGCATAGCAAGGGATTTGTGTAGCACACAAGTTTGCACAGCAGATGCGTAGTGAAAAAAATAGGGTTTGTGTAGCAGAGGATTTGGGAGTTTTCTCGAGGGGTAAGAAACCAGTTCGCGGGCCAAGAACTCATGCAAAGGGGTGAAGGATGATGGATAAAGATATAAGACTTGATGTGAAGAGGTTTGAGAGGGAAAAGGTACCCATTTGAGATGAAAAGACCTCTTGCATCATTTAAGTGACTTGCGTAGCATGCCCAATTTTGATCTTTCCAAGGTACATATGCCACAAATATCCATCAAACACGTGTACTAACAATTTTTATGTGATTATTCCCACAAATGATGCTTTGACTAGAATTTACCTTTTAAACTTATGACTTGGATATGACTTAGACTCAAGACAAGTCCCTTGCAAAAATCTTTCATGACGACAAACCACCTATGGACTCTCTAAATGAATTATTCACCTTGATAGTATTTAATGGCCTATACAAACCATGGACTCAACCTTGAAATGCCTTGGTCTTCTCAAGACCATGGCATGAATTTTTAAACCTTAGACAAACTCTAAACTTTACATCAAAAATATTGATGTTAACATATGTCTCCAATGGGGATGTTATCCTCCCAGTGAGGTAGCAAAGAATAGTAGACCAAGTGCCTAACCATTGGGATTTATTTGACTCAAAAAATATAAACCAACAAAAGAACTTATTGACAAGACTTTCTTGACACAACTTTGACTAAACTCAGCATTAACTTAGGGCCTTCACTTCGGGCTTCAATTTTCTGCTAATTATTGACTTCAAATGCTTCATCTAAAAAATAAAATGGTTATTTACAATGAAATGGAAAGACTGAAAATTTTTAAGCAAGATAGTGTTTGAGAAACTTGTCATTCATAGGTCCTCCACCAATGATATCTTCATTGAGCTCCTGTAACACATAATCATTGTTCCCATGGTATGCAACAGTCCCGAATGGTCCCAGCCAAAGATGATCAAACTTCCCATGCTTCCCTCTATCTTCATTCCTTACATCACACTTCAGCACCAAATCATCCACCTTGATATCATCCTCCTTAGTATGCATGTCAAAGGATCTTTTCATTTTTTCTTGATGTAGTTGTGAGTTGTTGAAGACTTGTTCTCTCATTTTCTTAACATGGATTAGTTGATTTATCCTCCTTTGAGCATCATTTGGTTCAGCTTTTTGTTCTTGCAACAGTCTCATTACTAGCAGTCCTAATGAGGTAGGAAAAACTTCCTCTGCACCATATACAATCTGAAAGGGTGATGTAGCAATAGACCTTTTGGTGGTGATCCTATCAGCCCATAGTGCATAGATAAGCTTCTTGTGCTAAGATTTCTTATTTTCCTGAAGGAGCTTCTTAATAATTCTAGTCAAGCTTTTGTTCGATGATTCATCCAACCCATTACCCCGTGGGTAATAAGTTGTGGAATAGCCAAGAGTTATATTATAGTCACTGCAAAATTTCTCCATTCTTTTGGACTTGAATGTTGTTGCATTATCAGTAATGATATTGATTGGACAACCAAATCTAGACAAAATATTTCTTTCTAAAAATTGAATGATAACAGTATCAGTAGCTTGCCTTGTGGGAACTGCTTCAATCCATTAGGTGAAGTAGTTTGTGGCTATCAGTATCCACCTATGTTGATATGAGGATGGTGGATGGATCTCTCCTATAAAATCAAGGTCCCATTGCCTAAATGGTGCTTCAATAGAGATAGGTTTTAAAGATAAGGGCTGCAACTTTCTTTTTCCATCAATTTGGCATTCATGACAGCTTGAAACTTCCTTGTACACATCAGAAAAAATACTAGGTCAATAGAACCCTGCCCTTATTATTTTATGCACAATGGTTTTCCAATATTGGTTCCCTCCATAGTCACCTTTGTGAAACTCTTTGATATCCTTTTTCACTTCTTCTTCCAGCAAAAAATTTAGTAAGATCCCACCTGGATCTTTCCAATACAGAGAATGGTCCAGAATGCAAAATTTTGATGCTTTCAACTTCAAAAATCTGGCTTTGGTTTTGTTTAATTCAAGAGGAGATTGTAAATTTCTTAATACATAAATAATATCAGCGTACCATGGAGAATCAAGGAATTTTTTAGATACCTGTGAGACTGTATGTTCTTATGAATTTGTTGATAGGCCAGCAATGAAATTAATTCCCAAGACATCACAATTGGACGGTGCCATCAAATTTTCAATTCCTTGACCTTTAATCATATTTGTAGGTTTGATATTGAGGTCATACTCCAACAAGACAGCTATCCATTTTCCCCTTCTACCTTCAAGATCAGGCTAAGTCAAAATGTCTTTCACGGAATTGCTAGGCACATAAGAAATGATATGGGAATGCAAGATATAAATTATGAATTCTTTGAGGGCCTTCACCAATGCATATGCATGTTTTTCCATGATTTCATACCTCAATGGGGAGTCTCTCAAAGTCCTTCTATAATAGGCTATGGGCCTTTCAAAGTTCTTTTCATATTTTTGCAACAAGACACCAACAATGGTGTGTTCTGAAGCAAAATAGAACAAGATAAAGTCTTTTGCAAAATTTGGACTGGCCAACACTAGAGCTTTGGTCAGTGCCACTTTAATATCTTCAAAAGACTTCCTAGCTTCAGGATTCCATTTTATCTCATTGCCTTTCCTAAGCATGTTAGTGATATACTTTATGATTTCATCCAAGTTAGGGATAAACCTTCTCAAAAAATTTACTCTTCCTAGGAAATATTGTACCTCCTTGCTCTTAGGTGTGCCAATCTTCAGAATTTTTTCTACTCTGCTGGGATCTATTTTTATTCCTTCCTTTGAAATGATGTGTCCAAGTAATTTTCCCTCTTGCACTCCAAAATTGGACTTTTTGGGATTCAATGAGATGCCAAACTTCCTACATTTCTGAAAAACTCTTCTTAGATGTTTAATATGTTCATCATCAGAATCTGAAGATACAGTGATATCATCTAAGTAAATGACAATAAACTTATCTTTCTCATAAACAAAGGCTATGTCCATGGCCCTTTGGAAGGTTTCTCCTGCATTCATAAGCCCAAAAGGCATTTTGGCATACATGAAAGTGCCCCAAGGTGTTGTAAAAGTTGTCTTCTCTTGATCATTAGGATGCACCATGATTTGGTTGTATCCCGAAAAGACATTAAGAATTGATATTTTCTGAGATCCAACCACCTTCTGTAGAATGTAATCCATCTTAGAAAGTGGATAATTTTATTTGAGAAACACCCTGTTTAGATTCTGAAAGTCTAAACACAACCTGATCTCAACACTTTTCTTCCTGACAGGCACTAAGTTAGCCACCCACTTGGAAAATCTTAAGGACACTATAATTATGGCATCAAACAACTTCTTTACCTCCTTTTCAATCAATGGCAGCAGCAGAGGATTAATTCTTCTCAAATCTTTCTTGAAAGGTTTGTGATCATCCTTGATTGGAATTACAGGTTGAATTACCTTAGTATCATAGACCTTTAAATCCTCATAGCTCCATGCAAAGACATCAAGGAAATCTTTCATTAGGTTGATATACCTATGTTTAATTTTTGGACTGAGTGTCTTGGATAGTTTGATGATCGGGATCTTTCTGAGTGCCAATGTTGCAATCTTCTATGTCCTCATCATTTGCAGTGATTTTAGGATTTCTGGCTACATCATTGTTGTCAAAAAGCTTTTCCGATGGGACCAAGCCCTTGGGAATGATGTTATTTTTGAGTTGCACAATATCTCTACCAACAATCTGATTTTGAAAACATTCATCATTTGTGAACACAACTACATCTTCTTCCTCTTCACAACAACACTCATCATCAATATTTGAATTGGCAAATCCATCACTCATCTGAGGGAATATTTCTACATGTTTGCCATATTCAAATATTTTCCAATATTTAATGTTGTTAGGTACTGTTGACCTATGCTTGACTTCAATTTCATACTTTTTGTTAGGAAAAATTGGAATTTTGAAAACAAAGGCCAAAGTAGCTAGAGCATTAGCAATTAGATTTTCCCTCCTAGGAATCACTGATAAATTGTATTTTGAAAACTCTTCAAGAAGATCAAGTACTATATTCCTATATGCCCTCAATCTAGGATGCTTTGACTGATATATACCCTTTACTTGATTTATGACAAGCTCAGAATCCCCATGTACAACTATCTTCCTAGCACCCAATTATTTCAAAGTCTTCAATCCCAAAATCAGTGCCTCATATTCAGCCATGTTATTGGTGCAATCAAAAGTAACTTTACAATAACAAAGTTTTCAACCTATCTTGGGAGGGATAATCCACACACTAGCTCATGCTCCTTCTTTTCTAGAAACTCCATCAAAGTCCATGTTCCACATCTCATCCTTTTCATTGTTTTGTAGATCTATAATTTTCTCTGTTTGATGATCAGATTTGTCTTTGATGGTCATAACAGTCTTTGTCTCCTCCTCTTCAAATAATTCATTATAGAAAATAGAAGAACCAACCTGAATATGTACAGAGTAAATAGGATGGTTATTTGGTTGGGCTTTGCTACTGACCATGTACTTAAGAAGTAATTCACTGTACAACCTCCTTTCTTAGCCAAAAACAAGGATAGTATCATATGACATATCCATTTGCAAAGTCCCTTTCAACTTTGCAGCCCATGATCTAGATAACAACATGCCAAATTTAGGAGGGATGTCAGCAACAACCACATCAATGATCATATTTTTTGATGGAATTTGGGACAATGATACAACGAGATCTTTGATTATACCCAAGCATTTCACCTTCCTTGATTCAAAGGAGAAAAGATATTTGTAAGGCCTTGTAATGTCTAGACCTATATCATCCATGACTACCTTGGGCATCATATTACAGGATGCTCCTAAATCTAACATAGCATTATGTAAGGTCATGTCATGAATTTTAAGACTAACATAGAAAGGGGGGACATCATCAACATCACCACCCTCCTCCACATGTGGGCCAAACAAGATAGCATGGTGATCATCTTGCACATTTAAGGTGTCAGAAGCTTCTTCCATCTTGAGCATCTTAATGATCTGATTTCTATATTCACCATTTTTAATCATCTCATTGAATGGAAGAGAAATTTTGATTTTAGCCATTTCACTTTCAAAATTAAAAGGAGATGGGGATTTTTCTACCTCTTTGATGATTGCTTCCTTTCTTTCCTTGAGTATCTTCTTTGGGGGTTCTTCTTTGAACTTTCCTTTCTCCATTGCATCCTTTGCTGAATTGTCCTTCTTAAGCTGACTTGAAGAAGGTGTATTGATCTAAAGTTCTCTTGCAGAATTTTCCTTTGGGGGGTTTGTAGGCACCTTTTTGCTTCTAAGGTTATACCTTTTTTGAACCTACATAATGGAATTTTGATATCCCTTCTTAAAATCTTATGTTTCCATTGACAACATATCATCATTATCCTGCATAAACTTATCATTTGCATCCATAAATTGATCATGTTCTTTTTTTGTTAAGAACACATTTGTTTCGGTATCATCACAACAATGCATATTGTCTTCAATTGTTTGATCAAAATATTCATTCACATAGTTGTTTTGGAAAGGAGGTTTTATTTGTTGATCGCCTTGATTTCTCTGGTCTCTTTTCCTGATCCGTGGAACTGAAGATTTTCTAAAATTTTGATTTACGGGCTGAAAATTAGATTGATCTTTGGTGGAAGGTTTATTATCCAAGGACATTCTTTCCATAAACCTTTCCATAGTATTCATCATCAAATCAAAATTTTCATCTGATGACTAGGAGGTTGAGGGTTGTGCCTCTCCTTGGACCTTTTTCATATCTCTATCAGGATTATGTTTGATCTTCCCTTAGGCCATCAAATTTACCTCCACTCCAATTGCATCATTCATCATTTCATCTAGTGTAGTAGATATTATTTCTCTTAACAACAAGGCAAATTCATTGTCAAAATAGTCAACATATCGAAGTTGGGAAGCTCCAAGAGGAGGTTTTACTTCAGTAGGAATTGAATTGTAAAGTTTCATAAATCTGGTTGAAAACTCTTGTACTTTTTCATTAGGTGATCTCTTTATGTTATTATAATGAGTTAGCAACTGGAGAGGATTATTCTTGTCACCCCACCTTGCAAGGAAATTTCTTTCAAAGGATGCAAAATTAAGAATGCTTCGTGTTAGAAGGGCTTTGAACCATTTTATGACTTCACCTGAGAGACTTTGTGTTTGTTGGTTGTGGAGCCCGATTATCTTCTTGATTCATATATCTTTGTTTCCAGCCATGTTTATACCCCATGAAGACTTTACACCCTGGAAGAATGTACACTCCTCCATGTGGGGGAGTGTAGAGGGGGGTTACCCCCTCTACGAGGTCTGGGGGCAAGCGGGCCCTCGGAGAAAAAATTACCTTGTAAACGTATATTGTAATTTCATTGTAAATCTGGACCATTAATTATAAGGTCGCAGATCTGACGGTAGAAGTTATGTTAGTTTTTTTTCCCCCGTAAGGCAACCTTCTTTTATGAGGGAAATGTATTGCGGCTATGTATCATTGTGAATATTGTTTTCTGAGTTAGGAGACCGTGAGAGAAAGAATAGGAAGTTACAACGGGTGTGTTGTAGGTTGTATCCCTTCATTTGTTGGATAATAATAAAGGAAGGACCTGAAAAATTCTCTGGTGAACGTAGCCCACACTGGGTGAACCATGTATATCTATGTCTCTATTGTATTGTGTATCTTTTGTTTTTTATTTCCACATTTGTTTTATTTTATTTCTCTGTGATCCTATTTTTCTAACACAAACAGTCTCAATTTTACATCTTCATGATCTACCTCATCTAGGTCGACAAAGTCACTAAACCAATCTAAGTGTCTTTGGGATGATACATTCTCTTCAACATCAAATGATATGATTCTCTTATTATAATTTTGAGGTAAATCATGCAACTGAGCAGGTAAGACAAGGGGAGAAAATCTGGTTTCCATGGCTCTAGGAGGATTTTGAGCTATTTGAACAGTCTGAATGGGGATAGTAGGATTCAAAGATTGGAATTTCTTCTCATCAAAGATGATTTTATTCAAATTGGATTCTGATCTAGATCTAAACAAGGTTTGTTCAAATTTTAAATAAAAGTCAAGGTCATCAATGCTTTTTACCCCATCTTTGGGTAAAGATAAATTTCTGTCCAGGTAAGAAATTGAGTCAATTGTCCTTTCTTTTCTTTTATGTAAGAGTTTCTCAAGATTAGACACATATGCTATATGTTCTGGATCAGGGTTCCTTCTAGTGTAAATTCTCTTGGGATTTAGGATTTCTTATTTAAAAATACTTTATGCTACTGATCGTATTAAATGAAGTCGTCAGGGTAAATTTAGTTCAGCCAATAAAGGTGTTTGATTCACTGTTACCCTCAGAAATCAAATCTAAAGCTTTTAGTCATTCTTTCCAAGGGAAAATTTTCAATTTCGTCCCCGGCAACAGCACCAAAATGTTATCACTGAGTAAATTGTTTTGGCTGAGGAAACAACTTACAAAGGTAACCTACAAATCAACTTTAAGACTGGAAGCTACCCTTCCAATCTAGAGGGGGCTCTCTCTTGTCACTTAATCTCTGATAGAAAGTTTTTCTTGATAGAACAATGGCTAGGGTTTCAAGGTTTGAGTGGATTTGATAACGTGTTGTTTGCAAGGAGGAGAAGGATGATTTTTGGGCTATGGAGTCAGATCTTGAAAACAAATGAAACTAATGTCTTGGTAATAGAACCTCACAGAGGAACAGAGGCTAAATTTGGTGGACAAAACCTTGAGTTTTTGGATTTAGTTATAGAGGATGAAAGAGGAAGAAAGAAACAAATAACAACATCATAGCACCATGTAGATGAATTCTGACCTAGTTAGGAAGAAAAAGACATATTTTAAATTCCTTGAGTTTAAAGCACCCTTTGGATGAATTATAACTATTAAAAATCAATTTAAACGGAAGAAAAATGAGATGTAAATAGAGACACAAGAGATACATACACAAATACAAGAAACACATTGTCAGCTCATCACCATTAGAATCACTTTCATGAAGGTTTGGGACTTCTACATTTCATTCCATTCAGATTCAAAGATTTTACAGTGAAAGTAAAAAATGCTATAGTTCTGCCAACTCGCCCCCTTTTACATCAAGATGATCCAAATATATAAGAGCCTACTTTCCATACTAGGATGACATGGGTCGAATGCCTCCTGACTACAATAGTGGATCTTTTTACAATAGAAGAGGACAACTCAAAAACGAATTTACCAAAAAATAGTAAGTTTGTTTGACTCTATTTAATGCAAAATAAACATATCTTATACAATCAACTATCCAAGCTAAATTAGATTATGAAGTGTGGATGAGTCATCAGGTTCGTTTGGAGATGCCTTCGAGAGAAATGGTGGGTTTCTTTGTAGCTCTATCACCTTTGTGTAGCATACTGGTGTCGGCGCTACACAAATGCTACCTACAACATTTGTGTAGTTGGTTTGCATAGCGCGTTGGGATTTATTGAAATTTTTCCAGGTCGAGGTGGCAGCCATTGATACAAAACCTTGATTTAACCTCCAATGCAGTATACCCAACCTTTAATGTTGTACTTTTCATTTATATATGACTATAGAATTTTTGTAGCACTCATGCGCTACGCAAGTGTTGTGTTTGCTTGCCTTATCAGTCAAAATTTACACTGCTCAAAAAGGGTGATTCATACTATCATAATTGTCTCGATCATAAGCACTGGGGCTTCAAAAAGGTGTTTATATAGAAATATGTTCAAACTTAGCTAACTTCTACCTCCCTTAGTCACCTTTTAGTTTGCAACTGTAATGGTGACTTCCTCCAAGAAGAAAAACTATGTTTTTCATCCTTTCATATTTGTGCTACTTTTGCAAGTAGCTCCAATATTATCCTAGACTCATCATTCAACTGCATCTTCTTCTTTAGATACATGTTTTCCTTCCTCATTGTTAGGTTATGTACCTTTAAATTTCCCACCTGCCTGAATAGGGTTGCATTTCTCTTCAATTTTGTGTGGGCAATGGAAAGGGTTGCACAGGAATTTTCTCTGGATGATATGCATTCTTTAAAATGTTTCATAGATCTGTCATCTGATATCCTCTTTTCTTCCCTGTGCTTAATGATTTGATCTTGAGCTTCCCTCAACTTCTTATTAAGCCATATTATTTTATTTTCTCCTTCTGTGGGTGAAGTAGGAGGTCTCTCACTTGTTTCTTGCTTGCCATGTATGTATGGACTATTATTCTTGGCTGAGGATCTTGTCAGAGGTGATGTGGTATTGGCTACAACTGTGGTCTCAGGGTTTTGCAAAATTCCCTTAGATGTTTCATTTTTAGGATCTGTCTTGACTTATGGTGTTTGTTCCTCAGAACAAACACCAGCTAGCTTCCTCTTCATCTCTTTATTTTATTGATAAAAATGAGCAATCACATGTTGAGCCTCTCTGAGTTGTTGTTGCAATTCCCTAATTTTTGAGTCTTTATCTCCTTCTTTGGATTGACCTTCATCCATCCCTTGATCTGAAATCTCAACATACTCTGTCTGGACTGCTAGTGTAGGAATATTTCTTATTGTTGACCTTGTGGTTGGCCTTCTAGGTGTCTGGAACTCTTTTGGTTCATCGGTGAACAAAATTTTTATACCCTTCTTTGGAAATGGTTGGCTAGGAGGAGAGCCTTCAAATTCCTTCCCTTTTCTTTTCTCTACAACACTTTCTCCCTTTTTACCTGAGCTGCTAGGAGACACCCTTTTAGCAGACAATGGGGTATCTCTTTTGGGATCTAGGGGGATATTATCTTACGAAAAGAAAGAATCCCATTCCATGTTTAGTTTTATGAGTTCTTCAACAATTAGTAGCTTGACTAAGGAGAAATGGAACATGTTGCTCTTAAGTTGGTCAGCTCTAGGTTGGACCCTGTCTGCCATCTTTCCTAAGATTCTATACATGTGAAAAGGCAAGTTGAGAGGGTTTTTTCCTATGAATTGCATGAGAAGTCTCTCATGGTACTGGTACACCCTATCAAACCTACCCTCACAAGTGAAATATCTTTGTATGACCCTCAAAAACTTATCATAGGGATCTAACACATATTCCCTAGGAATGGTGGCACTTATCTTCTGATTTATGTATTTAGGCTTAAGGAAATCAATATAAAATGCAGAATCCAAAGGCATACCTTTAAACCATCTTTCCCCTAGGATTGGGATCTCTGTAGCAGCAGTTATTGACTCCTCTGACACTGGGAAGATGACCCTGACAATTTTTGTCTAGACACCATTGTAGTTCAGGGAAAACTCCTTTGTCATCTATTGGTTATATCCTTGAATTTTCTCATAGAATCTAATGCATCCAGCCTGCTCAAAAGAAACTTTGAACGCAGGGTCCTAGTCCACCAAGATGAGGCTCTGTGGCTCATAACTCAACAAATTCCCTCCTCTCTTATTATTTTTATTTTGTGAGTCATGGTTGGATGAATAACTTTTCAAGGTGGATGTGATCCTGTGGCAGGGGGAGAGATGCTCAACACCTAACAGGTAAGCTTGCGCAACATGCTTAACAAGGCTAGGGTTTGTTTCAAAATAGCATGAGAGTTTCATTGAGTGACAGGGAAGTGAATTAGCGGGTTATCAATGTGTGGATGGTTAAGTTTCACATGTGTTTACCACAATTGGTGACTGGATATGAGGTGAGGATTGAAATCATAAGCACTGTTATTTGTGTAGCGAGGGATTTACATAGCACAAAAAATAGGGTTTGCGTAGCAGAGGATTTGGGAGTTTGCTTGAGGGGTAAGAAACCAATTCACATGCCAAGAACTCATGCAAAGGGGTGACAGAGGATGGATAAATATATAAGACTTGATGTGAAGAGGTTTGAGAGGGAAAAGGTACCCATTTGAGTTGAAAATACCTCTTGGATAATTTAAGTGGCTTATGCAGTGTGCCCAGTTTTGATATTTCCAAGGTACATATGCCATAAATAGCCATCAAACACATGTACTAACAATTTCTATGTGATTATTCCCACAAATGATGCTTTGACTAGACTTTACCTTTTAAACTTATGACTTGAATATGACTTAGACTCAAGACAAGTCCCTTGCAAAAATATTTCATGATGACAAACCACCTATGGACCCTCTAAATGACTTCTTGACCTTGATAGTATTTAATGACCTATACAAACCATGGACTCAACTTTTAAATTCCTTTGTCTTCACAAGACCATGGCATGACTTTTCAAACCTTATACAAACTCTAAACTTTACCCTAAAAATATTGATGCTAACAAATAGGAATGTATTCCACTCGAACTTCCTTCTGCTGCACAATATCACAAATATAGTGATACTTCATCTCAACATGTTTGGTACTATCATGAGATATTGTATTCTCTGAGAGCTTCACATAGCTCTAGTTGTCACAATGTATCACGGTGGGATCCAACATCTGGCTAAACAATCCTGCAAGGAGTTTATGAAGACACACTGCTCCGCGTACTATTGTACATACTACAATGTACTCTACTTTTACGGTAGTTAGGGCCATGGAAGTTTGTTTCCTGCTACACCTGAAAACCATGGCATATCCTAGGCTGAAGCAACATCTGAAGGTGCTCTTTCTTTCAACTGTGTTTCCTGCTCAATCTTAATCGGCATATCCCTGCAATATCATGTCAATACTAGAAACATATATGAGGCCATGTCCAAATATGCCTCGTAAGTATCTCAACACATGCTTCATAGTCACCCAATGTATCTGTCTCAGGTGACTCATGAACTAGCTAAGTGAATTCACTGAATACAAAATATCAGGTTTGTTATTAACTAGATACATCAGTGATCCAATTATTTTTTGATACATAGTCGGATCAATCAAGTTTGAATCAGAAGAAGACTCACTCAACTTCTTTAGATTCCCCACCATCGGTGTGGTCATGGACTTACAGTCTGTCATGCCAAATCTCCTCAAGATCTCAATTGTGTACTTCCCTCAACTCAGGAATATCTCATCAGTTCTATGCCATATTTCAAGTCCCAAGAAGTAATGCATTGATTCGAGATCCTTCATCTCAAATTTAGAAGCCAAATCATGCTTGCACCAAGTAATGAGATGCTCTGCTCCGGTGAGGAATAAGTCGTCAATGTACATGATCAGAATCATGGATTCACCATTTTCAACTTTGTAGTACAGGTTGGCATCAACAACACTCTTGTTGAAACCCAAACTCATTAGATATCCATCAATCCTCACATACCAAGCACGAGGGGCCTTCTTGACTCCATATAGATCTTTCTTCAACCTGCACACATGGGACTCCTTCCCATGAATCACAAAGCCATATGGATGCTCGATATACACCTCTTCCTCAATATCGCCATTGGGAAAGGTTGTCTTCATGTCCATATTATGTAGTCTCCAACCCAAGGATGAAGCAAGTGAAATAATCATCTAAATGGAGGTATATCCAGCAATAGGAGAAAAAGTCTCCTCATAATATATTCCCTCCACCTGAGAGAATCCTCTAGACACAAATCTCACTTTGTGTTTCTCAATGCTCCTGTCAGTTGCATGTTTTATCTTATAAATCCACTTGGAAGTCACCATAGACTTCCCTTTGGTCCTTGTAACAATATCCTACACATCATTCTTCATTATGGACGGATACTCCTCCATCATGACATCCTTCCATACTGGCTGACTAGATGCCTCCTCATAACTTGAAGGCTTAGAATCAATTATGTGGCTCATGGATGCTATATAACTCAAGAATCTCTAGGGTCTCTTACTTTCTCTGAAAGTACCATGAGGAGTTTCATGTCCCTCTGCCTCATGTAAGGTCTAATGAGCCCAAACATGCCTTTTTTGATCCATTGTAATCTCTCTAAGAACATCAATAGGATGTATTGGCTCAATAGAATCAACATGATCAACAGGATCAATAGTTTCTACTACTTCGTCGGGCTCTCTATATATTGTTGGGGTGTGAGGTGGGGAAGACACCATCTCTTCCTCTCTCCCATTGTCATTCTCTATGTGATACCTTCTTGATTTTCTGAAAGAAACTTCCTCCTCAAAGGAAACATCTTGACTCACTTTGATTTGTCTATGACCTGCGATGTAGATCTGATATGCATTCGATGATTCAATGTACCCAAAAAATATGCCCTTCCTACTAGAGGGTTCTAGTTTTGATCTTTTCTCCTTGGGTACGTGAATGTAGATTGGACACCCATATATCCTGAAGTATCCTACTTCAGTCTTAAATCCAGTGAAGGCCTCTTCGGGAGTCATGTTCTTAAAAATCTTGTGAGAACTTTTGTTATGCACATATATTGTAGTCATGGATGCTTTTGCCCAAAAAAACATCGATAAAATATGAACATGGATCATTTCCTTGGTTGCTTCCACAATAGACCTATTCTTCCTTTCTGTAACTCCATTCTTTTGAGGTTTGTAAGGAATAGTGTACTTCCTCTTGATTCATGCCTCAATGTAGAAATAAATGAAACACTTGGAGGTATATTCTCCTCCATTATCTGATCTCAAGGTCTTTATATTCCTTCCGGTTAGGTTCTCAATCTGAGCTTTAAATTATTGGAATATGTCAAGGACTTATTTTGAATCCTTGGATTTCAAGAAGTAAATCCACATCTTCCTTGATTAATCATCAATGAAGATCACATAGTAGAGGTATCCACTCAAGGAAGCAATTGTCATAGGTCCACACAAATATGAATGTATTAGATCCAAGACTCCTTTGGATCTACGGTCACTACTGGAAAACGTCCCCTTGGAATTGTTTCCAAGAGAACAACCTCTGCAAACACCATCATGCTCAACGAAAAGTGGCAGAAGTCCAGTCACCATATTCCCCAGAGTGGGAAGAGCTCTGTAATGTAAGTGAGCAAGTCTTATGTGCCAAACCTCACTTAGACTAGTAGAATCATGTACAAGTGCATGAACTGGATGAACAGTCAATTTGTACAAGTTGTCTTCTCGAACACCAATTACACTGGTTGAACCCATACTAGATTTATTGTGCCATGCAAGAAATTTTCCATCGGAGAAGACAACCTTGTAGCCTTTTTCCTCTAAGGCTGAAATAGAGACAAGGTTCCTTCTCATTCCCAGTACAAACAATACATCACTGAAATGAAGTGGAATACCTGAGTCTAGTTGAAGGGAGGTGTTTCAAGTTCCCTTCACAGCATATCTAACATCGTCACCAAGTACAACATGTAATTGAGAATCCTTCTCCACTAGTTCAATGAGATGTTCTTTATATCCAGTCATATGTCTGGAAGCACCAATGTTAATTAACCAGACATTATTTCTAGTAGGAACCGTACCTAAGAGAGTTGATATGAAGAAGAATTCTTCAGCGGGATCGGATCTGGTGTGAGGTGGATCTTCATCAACGTTAGTAGTGTTTTCATGCCTCCTTCCTTTCTTTAGAATAGGACAGTCTCTGGCATAGTGTCTATATTTATCACATCTATAACACTGAACTTTTGACATGTATTTCTCCTTGTGTTCATGAGCCTGATGTGGCTTTAATTTCCTATAAAATATTTGCGTACCTTTTCCTCTTCCTCTACCTTTCCTTCCATGAGAGGCAAGTGCATGAATTCCATCATGATGGGAACTATGTGCACCTCTCACTACAATGAATTCCATCATGATGGGAACCATGTGCACCTCTCACTACAATTATTTTCTCCCGAAAAGCCTACCCATAACGATTAAACTTAGGCAATTTGGATCGTCCACTGTACTCTCGATGAATGGATCCCAATCAATTGGAAGATCATTGAGGGTTAACATTACCATATCTTTATCTGAGATGATTTCTCCAATGGAACCTTAACCCATCTCACATCTCAGAATTTTCATGAAGAAGGTGGCAAATGTATCTGCTTTAGTCATTTTAATATTTTGAAGCTAGTCCTTCAAGGTAAATGGCTCATTGGTGTTCTTCTTTCAAACAACTTATTCAAAGCATCAAAAATGTCTTTGGTTTAATTCATTGAGGATATGTGTTGAATAAGATGATATTTCACAGAGTAAATAATCATCCTTCTAACCTTGGCGTCATTTTTCTTCCACCGAGTTCCCATTTGACGCCAGCTTGTTGATTCTCCTAAATAAAATCGGTTAAGTCCCCCATTGGCTCATTACCCCTTTAATCGGGGCATATTAGATTAGTATGCTATTTTATTTAAGGTCGGCTTTAGCCATTAGTTGTAATTTAGGATTAGTAATGTTGGTTTTATTTTATGTTGGCTTTAGGGCCATTATTTGTAATTATACCTCCTAGTCTCCTATATATACCAAGGAGACATTTTCTACTTTTGAATCCATCTCAGACTTGAAAATTTAAGTGGGTAAAAGGAGGTTGCCCACTGTAGAAGAGGCTTCATTATCTGAAATTATTCTTTCAAGCGCTATACTTTTCCTGGTGGTTTATATGCTATATTGATGTTTGGTTCTTAACATGGTTTCGTGAGCTCAAGGTCTTGGGGTTTCTACTGCACATCCGGACACACACCGGAAATTTCACTATAACTTTTTCGAAGCAACATTTCCGGCACGCCTGAGGGCTTGGAAGATGGACTAAGGTACGTTGGGTTCAAATTAAGCTCCTGAGGCCTTATACTTCGAGATACCGGCATGTACTAGGGTTCGAATCATCCTCGAAATGGAAATATTATGAAATTATTATTATAAAAAATTTCTTGTAACGCTTCAGACCCTAAAATCCGAAGGACATTTACATAAATTAGTAACGTATTTGTGGTAAAAATTTTCAGCTCGCTTCATCTTTAAATTTGTAGATACACCCCTCGCGGTAATATAGGGTATCCGACTAGTCCCATTGACTAGTCTCAAGGTGTTCTAGGTAAAGTTGTAATCATAACTTCTTCCTAGAGTCCAAATTGTGTGGGACTTCTTGCATTGGATCGTGGATAGTGTATAGTATTTTGGGTGCGAAGTTTTAGAATTTTATCAATAATGAAAGGGCACACTATACAAGTGAGATCTCCAAAAAGGCCAAAATCGGCAAGTTGTGGGAAGCTACCATAAATTCCACCATACATCCGAATTTTGATCAGACCTCGCTGTGGCATTGCAGTAGAAGAAATAATGTAGAAATACATAAGAGAAAGTTTCATACCCGTAAGGGCCAAAAATTGGGAGATACAACAAGAATAAATATTGTCTAGCGTAACCACCCTTCTAAATCAAAGTTCAAAAGTGATACTTGGCCAACATGCCACCCAAAAGGGAAATTTACACCAAATAAGCCTCCAAAAACTTCTGTACTTGGACTCTTTTGATGAAGGTTGAGAAATGTGTAGGGACATAAAATGAACTACAAAAATAAGATGGACTAATGGAAGCTAAGTTGGATACTAAGATGGATTCATAATGGAAGCTGTTGGATAATTAAGATGGATTCAAATGTGTTTCTTTTAAGTTGGACATCAAGATAGATGGTTTAAAAGGGGAGAGATCATGGAAGTATTGGAAAACTTCATAATGGAAGACACTTGAAAGTGAAAATGCATCCCATGAACATGATGTGGACACAAGGCGTGAATCAAGAATGGAGAAATCCAACTTTGGGTTTGAAGACCAACCACTGCTCCTAAGATCGGTATGAGGGAAAGCTTGATGGCAAGGGAATCTAATTCATGGATACTCTAAATGGAGCAATTATTTGATCTCCATAATGTGCCATGTTGTTACCGTGTGCTAAAAATAATTGCTTCTTTATTTTTAGAACCTAATCAATTTTGTTTGGTATCGATGGATTTGTTCTCAAGAATCACTCGTCACTTGGACAACATATTTCACTTAAGAAACAGGATATCACACTATGAGGGATGTTGAAGGAGCAATACCTTCTTTATCCAATTGATAAATTCAAGAAAAAGGGTTCAGCTGTCGAGAAAGCACATTGAGAGTTTCCAAAGATTGAATATAAAGAACCATATTCCGTGATGATCACTTGATTGATGTATTCATAGGAACTTTGAAGGATAACATTCAACATGAGGTTTTGCCTTTGGGAACCCAAATAATTGAGTAATGTATCAAGGTGGCAAGAAATGTTGAAAGTAAAAATAATGGCTATGTATACTAGAAGGACCAATCCCAACATATATAGAGAGAACAATGCCCTTCTCCTAAACACCTCAACCTACAAGGTTTACACCCCAACAATTGAAGGAAAGAAAAAGAAAAGGTTTATGCTTTTAATTGTGACAAAGAAGTACGTATAAGGGACATAAGTGTAAGAAGAAATTTCTCTACATATATTGTGAAGAGGAAGAAGAACAAGAACAAGAACCATCTCAAGATGAAAACATAGAAGAAATTTCGTCCGAAGATTTGACTCCTACTTACACGTAAAGATTTACCGGAATTGTGGAACTCCCCTAAACCCCTCTTCAAGATTGATACATCAAAAAGAAAAGGTAATAGTCCCAATTGATTCCGTGGAAGCACTATAATTTCTTTCTAATCAGAAATTGTACAAAGATCTCAATTTTTTGTATATCCAAATGTAGAGTTTCAAGTAATGATTGCACATTGAGGAACTATCAATTGCTCAGAAAATGCAATAAGATCAATCTTACTATGGGTGGAATATGTAACGAATAGTCCAATGATTGTTATACCCATGTGGTGGTGCGCAGTATGTTGTACCTATGAATCCAATGGTTACAATAGGGAATCGGTTGGTTTTACCTTTCAAGAACTTTCATTGAAATTTTTTTTGGAAGGAAAGAAATTGAGTTGAGAGGTTCGTGTTTTCCTCCCAGAAGGTGATGCTTCCTAACGACATGAAAAATTATTGAAAAAAGGGGCATCAAGGCATTATTGCATCAACTATGCTCATTAGATGTTCAAACATCTAAGACATCCATTCCTCAAGATCTCCAAAGTGATCACGATAAGCATTCCAAAGCAATTGAAGATATTCCCAAAGTTCCCTCCCACCCACCTCACAAATCATGATCATGAAATTCACCTAATTCCCTCGAGTGTTCTTCCTAACATCAGCCCATGTATACCCTCTATGCCCAGAAGAGGAAATTGAGCGCATGGTTGAAGAAATGCTAGAGGTCGGCATTATTAGACCCATCCAAAGTTCTTTTAATTTCACCCGCTGGTACTGGTATTCAAGAAAGATAGCTCATGGCGATGTCCAGATTATAGAGAGCTCAATAAGATTACCATTAAAGATAAGTTATCCATTCCCATTCCCTTGATTGGACAAACTGAAAGGATAAACTACATGAGCAATCTATTTCACAAAATTGGATCTCCGTTCAAAGTCACCGATCGGAATGAAGGAAGAAGATATCCCAAAAACAAAGATTCGTAACCTTGGCGAAGGCCATTATGAATTTTGGTCTTGCCTTTGGCCTTACAAATGCACCTTCCACACCTAAGTACATTGAATTCCATTTTCAAGCCCTTCCTTCAAAATTTGTGTTAGTATTTTTGATGATATACTGCTAATCTATAAATCTTGGGAGGATCATGCAACATGTTGACAAGGTGCTACAACCAATAAAAGGAGAAATAACTATATGCTAAACCATCCAAATGTTTCCTTCCTTTGGAGTGCAAGAGGTAGAGTATTTGGGTCATATTGTATCTCTGCGAAGGTGTCAAGGTAGACCCTAACAAGATTACAGCCATGATGGAATCGGATACCCGAAAACATTAAAAATCTTAGAGGATTTTGGTTTGACAAAAGTTACCACCGCGGTAAGTTTGTCTTCGGTCTCATGGAAGAATAGCGCACTCAATCCAAGACTCAACTAAGAAGGATGATTTCTACACCCGTGAGGCAACCAAAAGCTTTGAACAACTTAAAGAGGTATCGCCTCGGTTCACCTGCATCTACAAAAACCTTATGGAATGTGATGCCTCGAAATGGAATTAGTGTTGTCCTAAATCAAGAAGGAAGGCTGAAGGCCCTGGCTGAAAGCAAGTTCTATCACCAAGGGAAGAGACTTACACAACCCATTTATGAGAAGGAAATGATGGCAATACTACATGTATTGAAAATGGCGCCCTTACCTACTGTGTAGGCAGCACTTCTGTCAAAACAAATCATGATAGTCTTAAATACTCTTTGAACAAAGACTATCTTCGAAGAAAAACAAAATGGGGTTATATTGGGTTATGATTTTGAACCTGTCTATAAAAGGGGAAGAAAATGTTGTATGCATGCACTCTCAAGAAAGGATGAAGATGTTGAGGCCTTTCTTTTCAGGTTATCTCATCCAACACACACATACACACACATACTAATATTACACACACACACACTAATAATACACACACACACACAATAATGACATCAATACTCTGATGGCTAGAAGCAAAGGATGAATGGAAAAAATGACGAAAAGTGTGGACTATCATTCAAAGTAAGCTGCAAACAAGATTCCAGCATCGCATGTACATCTACATGGAAAAAATGATTCACCATGGTACAAAAGATCACTTATATTTCATGTAAGAACTCCCAACTCAAACAAAAGGTACTGGAATTGCACACCTTTCCAGTATGAGGGCACTCGGGATTTTGAAACCTACCATAGAGTCAAGCATGATTTTGGGATGGTCTTTAAAACTCCGAATGTTTTAAAAGGTTTGTAAGTTTAATGCAGGGTTTTCCAACAAAATAAGGTGGGAAAAAAAAAAAATTAAGCATCCTGTGTCTTTACATAAACCACATCCATCCCAAGTCACATTGGGAGGAGGTTTATACAGAATTTCAATGTGGTTAAAATAAAAGTCTGAAGGGAAGCGTGTCATCATGGTGATTGTTGATGATTCTCAATCCGCATGTACACTTTTAAAAATTCATCCCCTTCAAAGCTAGGGCTGCCACCGCATTCATGGAGACAGCCTAAAAGCTACATGGAAAATTTCAAAGACATTGTAAGTGACGAGATCCCATATTCAATCGACATTTTTGGAGGTAATTATTTTCTTGTTTGGGTACTCAATTGGCTCATAGCTTATCCTATCATCCCTGGGATGGACAACCCAGATAGTAAAATGTTCGTCCGGAAGGCTACCCTTCAAGAGCCTTTATTATTCACATAAAATAAACACAATGGTTCAAAATGGTTACCCTTTGGCGTAATGGTGGTATAACACTTCCTTTCACCGCAACAAAATGACACCATTTATGGCACTTTATGGATAAATTCATCCTCCCCTTCCATCACTCTCTTCCTCTAAAAATAAAACTAAGGTTAAAGTGTAGCACATCGAATCAACAACAAATTCTCCAAATCTTAAAGGACAAATCTGACTATGGCAATGTAATCTGCTGAAACAACAAGTGCATCAACTCTAGAGGAAAGAAGTTTTGAAGTAGGGATTGTATTTTTAAGACTACAACTATACAAACAGATGTCCCTCAAGAAAGCCAAGAAGGATAATAAATTATCACCAAAGTACCATGGCCCTTATAAGGTGTTGTAAAAGATTGGAACTATGGCATGGCCAAATTGAGTTGCCTGTGATCTTCAATGGTAGCACGCCTAGTTTTCCATGTTGCTCTATGCTTTAAAGAAGGTTATGATAAGATCCCAAATACCAAAACTATATTGCTTTAACTTGACGAGAAGTAAAAATCATATTGAGCCCTGGGCTTACCACCGACACAAGAATTCACTAACTGAGGAATAGATCCATTTCAGAGTATCTCAATGGAGGAAACCACCCCTAAGATTCCACTCTAAAGACAGAGTCTCTTTATCTTAAGCATCCGAGTTACTCGTTGCTGCCAGGGACAACATCTCAAGTGAGGGGCATAATCCCTAATATTGGCTCATTAATTCTTAATCGGGGCATATTAGATTAGTAATGCTATTTTATTTATGCCTTCCACAGCCATTAGTTGTAATTCTAGATGAAAATTTTTATTTATGTCATCTTTTTTCCATTATTTGTAATTATACCCTCCTAGTCTCCCATATCTACCAAGGAGACATTTTCATTTTGAATCATCTTGTACTTGAACATTTAAGTGGGTAAAAGGAGGTTGCCCCCGAAGAGGCTTATTATCCTCCAAATTATCTCTATTTTGGCTAAGTACTTTTCCCCAGGTTTCTACAAGGCACATGTTTGGTTATTAACACAAATTCCTCCACAAATTTTACTAGGTCACTCTCTAGAGTGATGAGTAATTTTTATTTCCAGGATTTGAATTTAGAGGCTCCATCAAGCCTATCTTACAAAGGAATTTTCCTCACCAAGGTTGCGTAAAACCCTAGAAAAATGGAATATGCAAAACCTAGAACCCGGGAGGGGTGAAAATCCAAACTTCTTCAATTTTAAATATGAAGGTTGTAGGTGATGTGTTGGACTAGAATGTACCTGATTGTGAAGATATTAGGCCCAATGCTCAAGGGAATGTGTTAAAATTATCTTGACAAGAAAAAAGGGTAAGGGTCATTTTTTTGCAAAGAAGAAGGTGACGACTAACTTGGAAAGGTGTTGGAGTAGTTTGTGCAATGGCTCTTTAGGAACACCGCTTTGATACCATGTTTTTTGAATTTTCTTTATTACTGATCAACTTGTTAACATTCTATTCAATTTTTCATAGCATAAATATCATGAAGCATAAACCCTAAGCATTAACTGCATAATACAATTATCCAAGATCATAAGAAGATAACCATGCACAAAATGCACAAGAGATATCCTGGGAAACCCTTCTTCACATGGGAGAAAAACCCAGCAACAACCTTTCACTAGATAATATATAGTTCAATAGAAAACCCAATCACCAAGAAGAAGTGCACTATAATCCCTAGAGACTAGTGCTACACAAGAGAGACAAAGTGATCCAAGTGTGTTCTGACAAAATGAGAGATAGTTCTCTCTATTTATATAAGTCCAATGCGAACTATTTACTTTCCAAAAGGTGTCTCTTCATCCAGGCTGACTTCAGCAGATTAGGTCTTCTACACAAGACATTGGGCTTCTGATGGATATTATGCACAAGACATCGGGCTTATTCTTGTCTCTAGTCATCACATTGAAAGGATGCATCAATATGTCACACATGTATGCACCCCATGTGAATGTCCTCGTCTCTTTTAGGGGCTACGACCCACTAGAGAAAGTCATGATCATCGTCAAGGATTGCTCCCTCATGATGTGTCCACTTGGTAAAATTCCAAGTGACATGTCCACATGGTATTCTCCCATGGGACGTTAGGTGCCCTCCCAGGATAGCTTGCCACTCCTCTAACAAGTGTCATGTTCAACTTAGTCTCAAAGGAGTGTTCAACCTAGCCCGATATGGGGAGAATATTAGGGGCATCCCCACATATCAACCCAGCCCATCCACCTAGGGCGAAGACCCATCTCAGGTCAACCCAACCCATCATAATTGAGGAAAAGACCAGTCTCAAGTCAACCCAGCTCATTCCATCAGGGAGAATATTGGGAGAAGGCACGGGTCGACCTAGCCCACTACTTTGGGGAGAAGACCTAAAGAATGTCTCATGGAGATGAAATCATCAATAAGATCTATATAGAGGGAAGAGTAACCAAAGGGGACATAGCTGGAACATTTGACTATCTCGGCATGGAAACAGTTGATAGGATAAGATCTTTGAAGTTCCCATGGTTCTCTAGGATGTCTAGTTCCATGGGTTCTAGTGAGTTGGGTGGTGGTGGGACTGTGGTATCCCTGGATGGTGGTGATATGGATTTCCCTGCAATTATAGTGGAATATTTTTTGGGATCTAGCTTGGGGTCATCAACTGTATTAATAACATTTTGGGTAGAAAGAGTGGTTGCTCTAGTGCAAGGTAGAGAACTAGATATGGGATGATGGTTTATGACTTTGGTTGGGATAACTATAGGGGAAACACCGATTATAGGATTTTTAGTAGGAACCTCACATGTAAAGGAAACAACTAAAATATCATTAACGGTCTTAGCTGAGAGTACCGCCTCATCTCGAAGCTTGGGACGTCCTAGTAAGGTTCTTTTGGGACATTGCAGCTAGTGTTCTTCCTCTTCTTCTGAATCTCGTGGCATTTGAGAGTTCATCGACAGTTGTACTTTGCACTAACTCGACCTTGCTTCATATGCTAAACTCTTCTTCTTCAACAACTCTGGCGGAAAAAGGTAATTCATTTCCGACTTGCACGGGTTTTGTTTCACTCTCAACCAAGACATAACCTCTTTGTCAAATATTTCTTCTTCCAGATAGAACGGTAGCGGCCTCGTGTGGAAATCAGAGGGCTTTGCATGCCTTGGATAGACAAAATTGTGGTGGCGATTCAAGGAGAATGAGATATTTCTGGTATTTAGGTTCAACATTTCATGTGGTACGTGTATCCTTTGGGTGGCATCAATTAGTTGATTGTACCACTTGAGGAATGCAAAATTATTGAATTCCATATTCTCATAATCTGACCTTGCATGCCAAGGTTCAAACAAATTTGCAAGATTCCCCTTATCTGCAAGTGTTATTTGTCTATCCATGGGTGGTTGCCACTTCAACATTGTAAAATATAGAAGCATATACCCATACATAAAGGTGTCTCCCTTCTCCTAAACTTCCTCACAAGCAATGAGGAATTCCTCCAACATGTAACTGCACTAGTTAAAGACTCCATCGTTTGCACAGAAACCTACCATTGATAGGGCATCCAATGTGCATTCACCCTTGTAATATGAGCGCATGACCTTGCTTACGATTACATAGAAAATCGTTCTGACCATTTCTGGGAGAATGGGCTCCATTTTTGTTATTCAACCCCCTCGCTGGGTATGGATATTTTCATACAAACTGATTTCACCCTTCTTTTTTCCATGCTTGTTCGGCCCTTGGAATCCTTTAGATACATCCTCACCTTCCAATGACAGTCCTGTGAGATGATGGATATCCTCTGCATGGATGGGATATCTCATGTCGATCCATAAGCTCTTGTTGTGCACTCTTCTTACCAGGAACTTGGTGCATCGTGCAATCTCACAAGTGGTCATGAACACTGTGTTGAGCACTCAACACACCCTAAAACGCCGTATAATTTTTTTACTTTTTGGGTACCACTTGATCTTTTGCACTTTCTGATTCAATTTCATTTTGGGAAATGTTTTATCTTTGCTTATTTTCATGACTATGATCACCTATTCAGGTTTGTTTGAACTTATGAACCCCGTGACTAAAATACCTTAACACCTGGATTAAGAATCGACAGCCAAACACTACACCCAACGCACTCAGGTTCATGTCAGAAATAATTTAATTATAGGAACCACTTGGAAAACAACAGTCGTTGAGCGTTGATCTTCATCGACATCGGTAGAAGGAAGTTTTGGTTTGCGATAAGTTTTTCGCATAAAGGTTCGAGAGATAGCCAATGCCTGACGCACTCTATCGGAATCGGGGAAACCCAGAAGGATCACAACAAACATTTTGACCATGATAAAATATCCCCAATCCCCGATGTGTTTTTGGCATCGGGACTTTTTCGAGGGCACGGATCCGAGAGCTCTTTGGTTGACTTATCGTCGATAGTCGATCCTTGGCAATTTTTTGGCATCGGCAAGCTAAGGTTTGTTTTAGAACGAATAGATTAAGGAAAGTCCTGACTCTGGATAACACAAGTGAATTAATTCACTGGTCTCCAATGCCACATGTCTTTACCAAGTAAGAAAGTTGTACGGTCTAGTTCTACCCTGAGTCATTCTTGGTTACCTAGGTCCTAGTCACACCTCTGAGTCAGATATTTCGCGTCAGCACTGTACGATAAGATTGATCGGTGTCATATATTTTACAGGAGAGTATCAATGAAAATGTTCATAGCATGACCCCGATCCACGATCCACCCACTGAAGGAGCGACACGACGAGACGTTTTCAGCATTAGATACGATCGGATTTTGGGCATTTAAGGAGCTAACTAATACCTAATCCCGCATTAGTTTGTACCTTGTGCACCAATCAAAAAATCCTTTTGAAATCGTTGATAGACCACATCACCACCCCTGCCTCCGCCATCAGCCTGCGATGAATTTAAGTTCTAAATATTCGGCAACAGATTTATTGAAAATTCACTCATAACCCGAATTGAATGGTTGATGCGACACAGTAAGATCTTCCCTGTTTAAAATATCTTGAACCATTGTGAAAAAATTCATTCTATGCGTAAGAGAATTCCAGAGCGTCCAAAGGAGAAAACGAGCAACTCGAAGGCTATATTGACCCCGTGATTATAAAAAACCAGGTTTTAACAAGCTTTAGAGGTATGTATCCAAGTTTGTCAATTTGTTGGCTATAATTTATATATGTTTGTCCGGTTTCTTACATAGTCTTTAAAACTCTGCTTAAGTTGCAGGAACAATGTCATCGAGAAAACCAACCACCAAATGCTCATCAAGAGCACCAAAGTTAAAAGAACTAGAGATAGGTGAAGTTTCTTCTCCAGGGATTGTGAGGCAATTGGAGTACATCCCTAGGATAGAGCCTGTTGTCAAGACAACAACAAAGAAGGTTTTCATCCAACCTCCGACCTTTCACGATACAGAGGCAAGCACCAGATCCAAGGTAGTTCTCCCACAGTGGGGGGATCTCTTCAACGGAATTAGCAGAGAAGAATAACCAGAGTATATCCTACACAGCGACCCGAACCTAAGGGTGCTCAATGACCATATGTTCCCCAACATCCGATGGTCATATTTACACATGGTGGCGAGAATAACCCCCATTTTCCCCGGCATAGAGGTCCTCAAGTGGCTCATCAACCATACAAATGGGCAGAAATGTTTGATTAACAATGAGAATGGCAGGTACGTTGGATTTTTTCTCTCGACAGAGGTCCAGAAATACTAAAAGCTCATGGAGCCAGAGGAGTGGCTCAACATGAACTTTGTGGTGAATTTATATGAATTCCATTACACCAGTTGATTAATGGCCTCATGGTGGAGGGAAGATAATGAATTCACCAATCGAAGAAATGGATGGTACAAAACAATCAACCTAAGGGAGTCATACATCTATTTGATGGCTCTCATCTGTTGTTTATACAGAGAGAAATATTGCTCCAAGTATTCGGAAGCATGGATGCCTTAAGCATGGATGCCTTTGGCATACACAGTTGCAATCATCGGGTGTATCTTCAACTGGGGAGCAATAATCTCCAAGCGACTAAGCACCTGTGTGCAGCAAGCTCAAATGTCAAAGGAAGGAGAATAACCAACTTTTTACATGGCCTCGTACCTGATCGATGTCATGTGTGCTAGGAACGTCTTCATTAGCATGAATCTGAGATGACATGTTGCGGAGCTCCCATTCCACTTCTACTTCAGCATGTTGTGGTAAAACAGGTATAAGAAATCTTACTCCCTCATCTACGATGAATTCATCGCCCGAATTTATTTTATTCTTTTTAAGAAGGAATTCCCAAGGCTATCGGCAGTAGCCAAGAAAATGATATCCAAGTTAGGCCATTGGTATTTGGACGAGTGTACCACCTACATCAGGATGTTCGGGGCCACTGGAGCACCACATATCCTACCATCTCATGTCCTAGACTGGCTCATCGTAGGAGAAATATGTTATCAGACCATCTTGCAGGGCTACAACGCCACCATGGTCAAAGACAAGAAATGGTATTTCATACCCTACAGTTTCCATGTAGGTTTCTATTTGGTAAAGGATATCGCTCAAGACAAACAAGAAGGGCTAAGCCAACTTGAATCCAACTTCCTGACAAGTCGATTCTATAAGCATGATCCAAAGGGCCTGGTCCTGCAACATGCTTCATAGGTGTCATCCTGTTGGCCATATGCTCATGATAAGTTAGAGGATGAAGTCTTCGCAGAGAATGCCCAGGACTGGGATGAGGTGGTGCAAAGGATGTCCAACCCGAAAATGACCAGGTTCAAGGCCATGAGCATGGATAAATAGGTGGAAACAATAGAGAAATCAGCTCAAGAGGCCCTCAGATCCAGGGAAGAAATTAGAGCAGCAGAGACAATAGAGGTACAGAGTCGGGGATTGTTTTTTACACCAGAGGCACAGGCAAGGGGATTTCTCCTAATGGAATAGGCATAGAGAGTAATTGATTAGCTGCAGAACAAATCGGACCTTGTAGAGATGACAAGGGTTCCTATCGATAACCCAAATGGAATTTGGGTAGGTCCAAGTGACCCATAGCCAATACAAATTGAAGAGATCACCGGGTTAGATAACCCTGAAGTTTCAATGCCATAGGCCAGATCACTAGGGGACGTTTCGACTCAGCTCGAGATAGCAAGGACAACAAGGAGAACAAGTGCACCAAACCCCTTACATGACTTAATAACTATCTATGATGATGAGGAGATTTCAGAGGTTTCCCTGGTGACTCTGGTATAGATTACAGAGGAAAAGGAGTCTAAGAAAGTATCTTCCCCAACTCCTGATGCTCCAACTCAAAGCCTTCCCTTTTATTACATGTATGTTCTCTTCTGATAAATTGCATCTCAGTCAATAATCGAAATTATAGCATGTTGATGTATTAGTATTGGGCTTGTCATCGGTGTAAGAATTATTGTCTGCATGCTTGAGCACGAGGGTTATCCCAAGCTCAACCTTCTTTAGTAGTTAAGCATTCCCCTTTTGTCACCCAACTAGTTTATACTAGCATTTATCTTGTACTGGTCCCACCTATAAGATAAAATACAAAAAAAGAGAATGTTCAAATTGAAGGAGGAGCTTTCACAAGAAGACATCATGTCAATCACTACGTAAAGCCCATTGATTAATTGGTCGGATCACAATATCTAGAGAACCATTCCACCATTAAACATTGTAGAGTCTAATTGGGCCTCGGTGGTGGGTTTGGTTCCTATTGTTGAGTTAAAGGGATTTAGGACCCCTCAACACACTGTTAAATCCTTGAGGTACATGATAGTTGAGTTGAACAAGTTAATAAAGTCCATCTTTGGGACAAATTTCACTTCCCCTATCGGCTCAGAACCCATCTCTCAGAACACATCGATATTCATCTATGGGAATAACGTCGCATCTGTCAGATCAAGGTTGAGGAATTTCTCTTGCTCGACCTTCCCTTTGACATCGCCCAACACCTTGATTCTGGGATCATAGGGCTCAAATGGGATTTCTTATTTAAAGACTGAGCTTCGTCCTCCCACTATTATCGACATCTTATATATTAAGCATTGGTAAACACACTTAATTGGGGGATAGGGACATTGTTGGGGACATGCCACTAAGCACACTCCGACGTTGTTACATCTACTAAAAATATTACAACAGAAAAGAAAATTCTAACTACTGTACAAGCTCCCATGGACTAGAACAACAGTCCCTCTATTAAGTGTGGGAAATGTAGGGATTCAGACATCCACCATTCACCCAACATGGTCAAAGGATACCATCCATTTGCGCTAGCTTGACTGCACCAGATTGTCAAATTTCAGCGACTAGGAATGGACCTAACCAATGCATGTGCAACTTGATTGGATGTTTCTGTTTTCATAGAGGAGTACCTTATCCCCTTGTGCAAACCTCTTTGACTTAATGTGTCTATCATGCAAGGCTTTTTGCCTAGGTTTTTCCACTGACTGATGAAAATCAGATAAGAATCTTGCTTCCTCAAGTTCTTTCAAGTCTGCAATCCTTTGTGCAACTAATTCGTCATCTTTCATATGTGTAGCATGTATTATATAGATACTAGGGGTGATAAACTCTATAGGTACAACAACTTCCTTACCGTAAACCAACTGAAATGGGGTATACTTGTGCAATTTTGTTTTGGTATTCCTAAAAGTGTAGATTTTAACCTTATACAATATTTTACTACAAACAAATTTTCAATAAAAGAATGAAAAATATGCAATGGAAAATACACACATTACACAGATATTTTTCCCCATGGAAACCCAAACCGGGAAAACCAACATATTCTATATTCATTCATAGTGATACATTGTTTACAATACAATATACATATAGGAGCCAGTGGCATCTAAAACCCTAACCCAATGACCTGGATTAGTCAACAACCCTAATTTCTTAACCAGAAATGGAAAACCATGTGCAGAAAAACCTCCCAACAATGGACATAAAAATCAAGGCAACACAAAAAACAAGGCAAAAAAGCGACACATTTCCTGAGGAAAAAATAATATCAAACACTCCCCCCCCCTGCATGCCTAACGCAACATAGCACACATTGAAGCTATTCATGTAAATAATATAACACATACCCAACATTCTCCCACGTGTTGTTTTCTTTTCATACAGGGGATTACAAGGTTACATAGTCAACAATCAAAGGCAACAATGCCCATGGATTCTCTACACTAAGAGAATTTCTCAATGCTCACATATTTTGTTAATGAATCTGCAACATTTTTCAAAGTGTCCACCTTCATCAGTAACACTTTATTTTCTTCAACCATGTCTTTCACAAAGTGATATTGAATATCAATATGCTTTGTCTTTGAATAATAAGTCGGGTTCTTCGCCAGAAAAATCGCACTCTGACTGTCACAATCTATCCTTACAACTTGTTGTACCAACCCAATACCTGAACATAATATTTGTAACCATATTGCATCCTTACTTTCATGAGTGGATGCCATGTATTCATCTTCTATATTTGAAAGTGCCACTACATCCCATCTTTTTCTCATCCAACTGATTGCTCCTCCAAACATGTTAAACACATACGCACTTGTAGATCTCCTACGATCTGTATCTCCATCCCAATATACATCCACAAATCCATGTATGTCGAACACTCTGTCAAATATTGGTATTCCTCGGTATCACAATCCATAGCTAGCAGTGCCACGCAAATATCTGAAAACCCTTTTTACTAATGTCCAATGTTCCTTCCCTGGTTTTGACATATACATGCTCAAAAATCCCACTGCATGTGAAATGTCCGGTCTAGTACAGCCAATTGCATACATCAAACTGCCAACTGTACTCGCATATGGAACACAAGACATGTCCTCCTCCTCTTCATGTGTCTTGGGACATTGATCCACAAATACCTTTACACCAACATGAATAGGGACCTTGACTGGTTTACATTCTTGCATATTAAACCTCTGCAATATTGTCTTGACATATTTTCTCTAATTTAACCAGAGTTTCCTCTTTTTGTGTTCTCTTTTAATTTCCATGCCCAAAAAGAAATTTGAAGCATCGAGATCCTTTGTGTCAAATTTAGAGGACAACTGAGTTTTCACATTATGGATAATCTCCTTGTTGTTTCCTATCAGCAACATGTCATCCACATACAAGACCAAATAAATCAAATGATCACCGATTAATTTAAAATACACACAATGATCCTCTTTGCTTCTTGTGAAGCCAAGTCCTAGCATATAAGTATAAAATTTTTGATACCACATCCTTGGTCATTGTTTTAAACCATACAGGGACTTTTTCAGCTTCCCTTCACAACAAAGCCTTATGGTTGCTTCATATATATTTCTTCTTCTAGATCCCCATGTAGGAATGTTGTCTTCACATCCATCTGTTCTACTTAAAAATCAAATGCAACAACAATGGATAAGATAAATCTTATAGAATTTAACTTGGAAACAGGAGAAAAAATCTCACCAAAATCAATTATCTCAACCTG
>SNQJ01S0073866.1:20972-54097 GCA_010110895.2 Picea sitchensis | reverse complement strand
CTTAGATTGATCTTTAAGGAATTGCAATAGGGAGGTTACTTTCCTGTGATTTAATTCAGAGCTTCGGTTCATTCAAGCAAGTATAATTAGTATAAATTTCTTTACTACAACACTAAGTTGCTTTTGTAATTAAGCATATATTGTGCGTGGTTATCCTTGAAACAAAATACTTCCCTGGGTTGATAATTTATGTTTCACTTGGTTGTTTAAAATTAATTAAGCAATTATAGTGACCAACAGATAGGTAACCATATAGGGAACCACCATTGAATTCTTGGGGGTGACTTCAAATTTATTTGTAATTTGGAAGAAAAGAAAGGGGGGATCAGAAGACTGGACAATGACATCATTCATTCCAATCTATGATAGACAATATGGGCCTAATAGACATTGAGACCCAAAATGGACCTTACACTTGTACCAATCAAATATCTGGCACTCAGCAGATTGCTTGGTGACTAGATAGATTCCTTATTTTGGAACCTCTTATGATGGATGGGTTTAACTTGAATTCCACTGTCTTGGATGCAACATGCTCATACCACTCTCCCATTTAGCTTTGGGTGGACATCTGTGGCACACTGGGAAAGAATCCATTCCTCTTCAAAAAATTTGGGCTCCCTCTCCCGGATTTCGAAGAGAATATCCAAAGGTGGTGGAAGGAGGTGGACATCCCCTAAGGTACCCGTGTGTTTAAGTTTCAATGAAAAATTGAAAAACCTCAAACAATGCCTTAAGAACTGGAATAAAGACACCTTTGGAAATATCTTCAATGCCAAGAGGAAATTGGACTGGTAGATGAAATATCTCCGATAAAACATTAGGGACCAAGGTCTTATGGAGAAACTCAAAGAGAAGGAAGCCAACCTTATCAAAAATATTGAGGAGCGTCATTCACGGGAAGAAATTTTATGCCGACAGAAATCATGAATCCAATGGATCAAAGAGGGGGAATGAAACAAGAAATTTTTTCATCGGTCTATTCTCTAGTGTAGACATATCAATTGAATTTACCATATAAGATATGAGCAGGTTCAGGACCTCCAAAATCATGAAGATATTGAGTAAGAACTCATCACTTATTACAAGAAGATCCTTTCAGAGCCCCCCGGGGACACACAACCTACCATTGACCACATCATTCAACATATTCCTTCTTTCATTACCAGGTAACAAAATGAAGCTCTGATGTGTCCAATCACGTAGGAAGAAGTGGATCAATAAATTCATGAAATTCTTGCTGGAAAATCCCCTGGCCCTGATGGTTTCATGAATAACTTATTTCACTACTACTGGCACATGATACGTGAAGAGGTTTTGGAAATCATCGAGGACTCCAGACGGTCAGGACATGTGATTCTGACCCTTAATGCAGCATTTCTCACCTTAATCCCAAAGTAGGAAAATGTGGCACACTCCAATCAGTTCAGGCCCATTTCCCTTTGCAACATAATCTACAAGCTGCTCACAAAGGTAATTCCCTATCAACAGAAAACCTTACTTCCTTTCATTATCTCTCATGAACAATCTGGTTATGTTGAAGGTAGGCAGATCCTGGATAGTGTAATTCTAGCCCATGAAGTAATTCAGTCCTTACAAATCACAAGCACTCTAGGTATGCTCTTAAAGTTATATCTCTCAAAATATTTCAACAAACTTAGCTTGGATAATGTGAGAAACACCCTTCTTGATTTTGGTTTTGATCCTATTTTGATTAGCTGGATCATGAACCTCACATCTTCAGCCTTGTTTTCCATCTTTGTTAATGATGTCACTTCATGGCCTTTCTCACCCTCAAGCGACATTCGTCAAGGATACACTCTCTCTCCTTTCCTCTTCATCAGTATGGATAAAGGACTCGGACGTCCCATCAAAGTTTCCATAGATGATAATTCCCTAATGGGGATCCCCCTCCATGGTATATCTCCCCTATATCACATAGAGAGTTCATTGACAATACATTGATGATGGGTTTCCCCATAGTCCATGAATTCCTCTATATATGAGATATTCTCCAAACCTTATGTGAGCCTCAAGCATGGATATCAACAAGGAAAAATCACAAATATTATTTTTTAACACCTCCCCTCCTGTTCAAATTCACATTACCCAGCTCTTGGGTTTCAGCCGAAACTCCCTTCCATCCAAATATACTGGTATTCCTCTTATTGATAAATCCCAGTAGAACACCTCCTGGGAGGTTCTCCTTTCCAAACTAGGGAAGAGACTATCCTCCTGGACCTTCCTCTCCTTGAATCTCCTAGGCTGTCTCATCCTCATGCAATCTGTAGTTCAAGATCTTCCCATCTATTCCTTCTATGCCCTTGCAAATCTTGTGTTCGTTCTTATGACTATAAAAAAATTTCAAATAACATTTCTTTGGTAGGGAATAAAAGAAGGATGAAAATGGGCCTTTATTAGTGGGGAAAAATTGTGCAAACCCGAGTCTGTGAGGGGGTTGGGACTCTGAGACCCAACAACTCTTAACAAATTCCTAAGTTCCAATATCTAGTGGTGATGGATAAATCATCCCACATATCTCTGGTCTCGCCTCTAGAGACAAAAGTAATCCCCTAATACTTCGGAGGAAAATCTTATACAATGGAATTAACAAGGACCCAGGTCCCTAATTTGGAGTGTTGCAAAGAAGAATAATGTGCTCATAGCGGACCATGATTTATGGGAAGTACAAGATAAACACATTGCCTCATTTTTTCAATATTTCTAGAAACAAATGTATATCCTAGCCCATGATCCTATCACAATTGACTTCCAAGGCCATATGGTTCAAGAAATACTTGTATTGATAGAAGACTATTGGAAAATCGATGATCCGGGAGAAACCTGGCACAGATGTAAATCCTCTCAAGTTGATCTCAACATTCCACTGCAAGTGGATATTTATCCCTCGCTCGATAAATTAGAAGAAATAAAAATTCAAATAAGGCAGGGAATGGACATCCTTAGGTGGGGTCACTCAATGAGTGATGACTTCAATATCATAGAAGCGTACAAACTCAAATATTCCCATAACTTGCTCCCAAAATATCCTGTTTGGAAAAACAATTGAGGGTCAAGACTTTGGCATAAGATAAATAGATTTCTTTGGATAGTGGTTAATCAGAGCATCCTCACTTGGGACAATATTTTAAAACGGGTCTTCGTGGGACCTTCCATGTGTCCACTCTATTGCAACGAGATTGAGACTCAAAATGACCTCCTTAATCTTTGGTCCTTCAGCTCTCAGGTTTGGGACCACTATGCAGTGATGATGCACACCTATGATCGAAAATGCACCAGTCTTAGAGACACCATTGAGGGATGGAGTGACTCAACTTATCTATCTACCATTCTCAATCGTGTCAGGAAACTCCTCCTAGGTTTCATTCTATGGAAGCTATGGAAAGAACATAATCGTTGCATCTTCAAATCCTCTCACTTAGAATGGAGAGAAGTATGGATAAAAATCCAAAACAACATACAAGAAATTATCAACATGAAAACTTGGAAAGAGGAGGACCTGATTTGTCCCCCTCATGAACAATATATCCTCACTATTTGGAAACTCGACCTTGACTCTCCTCCCCCCACTCCAATTCTTAAGCCTTTGTCCCCAAGCATTTCACCAAGATGGAAACCCGCTCCACCAGGTTTCATCAAGCTCAACTTCGACAGAGCATATAAGGGAAACCTAGGACTGGTTGGATTTGGAGTCATTTTTCACAACTTCAAAGGTGACATCTTACATGTTCTAGCAGGCAACATTGGGAACGATACCAATAATGCGTCTGAACTATGGGTATTGATTCAAGGCCTACATTATGCTCAGACTCAAGGTCTTAATAAATTAATCATGGAGGGGGACTCTTAGATAATCATAAATCTATTTTCTCGCATCCTTAATGGTGCATATCAGGACATAGTATCCCCCAGTTGGCATCTTACAAGTGTCCTAATAGATATCTATCCCCTTATGAAACCTCACTTTTCTCTCTATCCTTCTCATGTCATAAGAGGGGAAAACCAAATAGCGGACAAGCTGGCTAACTTTGATGTGGAGGTGGATGGGAGCGACCTCGATTGTGACCCCTCCATGCACCTGAATCACCCTATAGTCAAGGAATTAATTGCACAGGAACTCAACATAGACAAATCCCCTAATGGGGTGGCATTATTCTAAAAGAAGATACGTGGGAGGTTGGCAGGCAGTTGGCTCTGAAGGCCACGTGCCCCACTCTTTGGTTTTCATCCACAACATTTTAATGAGATGCATTAATCATTCTCTTCATTTCCTCTGGTGAGTGCCCGATCCAGTTGCTTCAACGTCCCATCTCTCATGTCACATTTATGGAGATGGCTTGTGAATTTTTTTTATCTTGTCACTTACGATGGTTTCTTCATACTACTTCAGTGCTTCTGTTTCTCCATTTTGTTCCAGACTCCAGTGCCTCTGCTGGGAATTTTTCCTGAAAATTTCCTTAACCCATATTTCCCTATCAAATCCTATTTTATTCTCTTTCATTCATCCTACGCCTCCTCCTTGACCTAGATATGCCCTGACAACGCATAAATCCGAAACATGGTCTGACCTGGTACCAATCTTTTGGGAGAAAGGTCCTTCACATTCTTGGCCAGCCACAACCATTTCCCATATTTTCCCCTTCCCCTACATTCACCTCTAGTATTCCTGAACTTTATCCTTCATCCTCCCGAGGTCAACATAGCCACACTCCTTTGTCTTCTCCTGGGGCTTATCTAGTGGAATGGTTCGAGAGTCATGGGAATTCTTTGGGCTTTGATCCTAGCATATTCCTGGATATGCCCACTACCTCTCATCCATCCATCCCTCCCACCACTCCTCTCTTGGATTACATTCTTATTTCCACTTCCCTCCCCTTGGCGAAGACCCCCTCTCAGCCCCCTCCTCCCTTTTTCTACACTTGTGGTGACTTCTCATGGCTCTTGGTAGAATTGGAAAATTTGCAAAGTTTAGTTTTCGACGTCTGAGACAACATGGAATATTTAATGTTTAGGTGAATCTCAGAGATTGACGCGAAGAATAGATGGATGCTCTGATATCTTCTCTTCTCAACCATTCTCCGGTTCCTTTGAAAAAAGCGACAACTATGGCCCCAACAACAAGCGACGTAGGAATGAGGGGTTACCCAGCTCTGGATTAAAAATTAATTATATTTTTTTAGGTTCTTACTTTAGGCTTGTGTTGATGGAAATGTTTTTCTTAATTTTTGTCGTATCCCTACATGACACTAAAGATTATAGACATCATAGAGTACATATTAAGTTACTAGTTGGATGCACTGATCTATTAATCTAACCCTATTTTTAGGATAGTTATCTTTCAACCATGTTGTCCACTCTCGTAATAGCATGGGAAACTCACTAAATAAACTCTCGTGTATTCCACTAAATATGTATCTCTCCAAATATTGTCTTTCACTTAAACCTAGAGCTTCTATTATCTTTATGGGAAAACTCTAGTTCCTGAACTGTCAACCATATTTCAATATCGTATTTTTGGGGGTTACAACCTAAAAACATTCCCTTTCTTAATCCATCACAGTATACTACATGATACATCCCTCCCAGTCTAATCTTCTGAGTTCCAACTAACAATGGAACCATTGTTAGGTTTACTATGGGATAACCCAGTTTTTGACTACAATATTACCAAAAACCCCTTCTACCATCGGGCCTTCTCAATAACATAAGAAAACACAGTGAACAAAGTGCACTTTGCAGTCTCACCCGAGATGGATTCTATGGGTGGCCGCAGGATTCATATGTCTGCAACTCAGGGATGGGATGTGCTTCTCTTAGAGACATTTCATCTACTCATTGTTAACCTTCAAATCCTCATTAGATCTCACTCTAGACCATTGTCACAAATATATTAATAGCAATTCATTAACCATCATAACCACATGCGTTCACTAACAAGCATTTACCTATTGCAACACAACATTTTGATCTAAACATTAGTTATAACATTCATTTATTTAGTGTTATCTGACAGATTTCATTAGCTTTCTCTTACTACGTAGTGTTCATTCCTTTATCATATAACATATTCATCATGAGAACTCATTAAATAAAATGCAATCATGGACACTGCATACAGTCACATAAAACACATATATACCATGGTTCACCCCCCCCTAGGGCTACATCCACAAAGATTTGTCTATTGGGCTCTTTATACATATTCTCTACAAATCCAGTGTTGCACACTGTACAATTCTTCTGCCATTACATTCGATCTCCACAAATCACTAAATTATCTAAGAAAGATATTTTACTCAACCCAAAAACATGGATGATTTTAGGGGCTAAATTTCACTCATGGGCTAATTTTTCTTGGTTTTCCCAAAAACAATATTCGCTATTCTAAAAATGATTCGCCCAAATTCTATAGGATAAAATTATTTTAACTTAAAAATTGCCAAAATTTTATAGAAACTATATAAAAACCTTAGAAATTTGAATATTTTTATAAAAATATCGCAAACATTTCATAGTTGGCATATGAAAGATTAGTAAGATTCGCCAAGATTTCTACATTTTAAAATAAATTTCCATCCTTAAAATCATCCTTACCCAAAAGGACCTAATACAATCTCAACAATAAATATGTCTACAATATCGACTAACCTCCTCATGGTCCTAATACATTCTACTTATACAAAACTGGGACAACGCCCTAAAAAAAACCCTAACCCTAAGTGGATTAGGTTTGTCCACTTTATCCTTGACTTAATCTCGGCTGGTCCTTGATCCAACCATTGTTCCAAGTCTACACTTTTCCACTTTCCAACGGATCCATAGCAGTTTGTCGACTTTGTAATTACTTTTCTCGCGTTTCTTTTTCCTCTTTTTCCAGCGCCGCTTTTCCTTTATTCCCAACATGCTCCCCTATTTTCCGGCACTTCTTTAATTCCTTCAAAACGTCTTCGATTTTTCCCAAAATTAACCTACGCCAATAGGGGGTGACCAAAAATATTGTAGATTCCTCTATGGCCCTTTTCTCAGATTAAGTATCCCACCAGTCCTTAACATGGGCAATGACCTTGAGGAGTGCAAAAGTATTTTTTTTCCCTATCAAAAAAACTATGGAACGAAAAATACCCTTCAAGTAGATTCAATCATTTATCTACAACATCCGCATATATCAGTCCTTCAAGTAATGGAATATCAAAATTTACTTGTACCTTGAAGGCGGTTTCATGGTCGCTTAATGACGATGCGTCTCTTGTGGGAAGTTGCCGAAGGATCTATGCAAACTTGTCCATCATTTCGTTCCTTTGTCGTGAAAGAGCTTCCTTGAGCACCAATTTAAAAGGATCTCCTTCTCCATCATCTTTATTCTCATCCCCTATGAGTTGTTGTTGGGATCGGTGTGACCGATCTTGTAAAGGATCGACTGGTTCAAGTCCCAACTTCTTGTACCCAGATTTTGTCGGGGACATGCACAAAGAAAAATAAATGAAGAGAAGACCACTCTAATACCACTAATCCGGATTTATAAGAGGAACAAAATGAATAACATAATGAATACAGTAACGTAGAGATACGAAGAACAACAACAGATATCTGGTGAACAATAACTTCTAGTGAATAAATAGAATAAGATGAAATTGTAAAAATGCAGAAATGAAAACAAGTTTCTCGAATGGTGGTATCTATCTCTGAGAAGACACCCCCAATCCTCTTTCCAAACAATACAATATGTTTTGCTAGACCATTTGGTTAAAATTTTCCTTATTAAGTAAGAGGTCTTTAGTTCAAGTCTCTCTTTTGTTACTTTTTTTTGAAAAAACAAATCATGCTCAAATTGTAAAGTGTATTTCACTTCAAGTATAAAAGTGAATCACTATAAGTAGATTTAATATTTTATTTAAGAGTTATTTATTCTATATGCATCTTTTCTTTTATTAATTAACTTCATTGTAAAAGTGATCCCCACTTCTCTTTATAAAAGTGGGTCACTTCATAAAGCAACTTACATGACCACATGGTCTTTTGGTTATCGGTTATGTCGTTTTTAAAAAGGGCATAACTTTCACATCCAAAGCCCGTTTTTAGTGTCGTTTCTTTCTAAAACTGCATAATTTTTTGATATATTTCCGTCTAGATCATTACTTTCATTTTTTAAATCCATATTATCTACATATTTGATATGGCTTCTTCCAGTAATCTTTTTCTTAATAGCATCAACTACTTCCAATGGAAATCTTGTATGGAAGATTTATTAAGAACTAAAAGCTTGTACCAGATTACCTTGGGAAAGGAAAAAACACCCATTGATGATGATAAGAAATTAAAATGCAATAATAGGAGTGACGAAGCATGTGGACTAATCACAGTGCCCATATCTCCCGATTTAAGGTTCCACCTTAAAGAAATTGATGACCCCGAAGAAGCTTGGGAAAAGATTGAATCTACGTTTGGTAAACTCAATATTATTCGAGAAAAACAATTAGAAAATCAAGTACTGACCTTAATTCCAAGTGATTTTTCTTGCCTTGGATATCATCTATCTAAGTTTAAAACACTCGGAATTTTATGTGAAAAATGTGAGATAAAAATGGACGAAGAGCGTTGCATCTATCTTATTCTTTCTAAGATAGGTAGTGCATATTATGTGTTTGTATCTACATTTTATGCCATAAGAGAGGATCTAAGGAAAGCTTATAAAAAACCCACTCTTGATTCCTTTTTTGTTGCTCTGATTAGAGAGGAAGATAAGCTTTTACAACTTGGAGTGATCAACACTGTAGGTACCTCCAACAAAGCCTTAGTTTCCCAGCAGAAAGATAAACCCAAGTATCCCAAGAAGAAACATCCTCGATACAACAAAAATCAACATAAGTGTCCCAAACCCTCTCAAACAGCTTCAGCTCCTAATGGTGACAAAGGAGAAAAATATAATAATAAGAAGACTAACAAACATTGCAAATTTTGTGATAAACATGGTCATGTTGAGTCCAAATGTTTCAAGAAGATAGCAGATTTAGAAGAAACGATGAAGAAAAAAAACATCAGTATGGATTCTACTTCTTCTTCTTCTTCTCATGGACATGCAGTTTCTGCTTCTGGTTTCTCCTTCAATACAACTTCTACTTCTTCTTCTGGTCTTCTGGTGAGTGGCTTATTGATTCTGGAGAATCTTATCATATGGCTAAGGATAAAGACATATTTTTTGCTCTAAATGAATGTAACACCAAGAAAATATTTGTCAGTGATGATCTATCTCTTAGTGTTGTAGGATATGGAACAAATCAAGTAGATAATGGTCATTTCAATGATGTATTATGTGTTCCTTGTAACCTTCTATCAATATATCAAATAAATCATTAAGGTGAATGTAAAACCGTAGAGTTTTCACCTCACCAAGTTGTAATCAAGGTTCTAAAATATCCTAATCATGTTATTGCAACTGGGATTGTTGATGATATTACCAGGTTGTATAAGTTCGATAACTTTGGTTCATCATCTTTTTCATCAGTTTTTGTTGCTCATAGTGATAACTTGAGCAAACTTTGGCATGAACGGTTTGGTCATATAAACTATCGCTCATTGTAGAAACTATGTGATCAAAAGATGGTGACTGATCTTCCTCATGTTTCATGCAAATATGGTGTTTTTTTTCAGTTTTGTTCTCGGTAAATATCATTGGGACAATTTTGAAAAACATGCCTCTTGGCACACATTGAGCACTTTCCAGCTTTTTGATAGTGATTTGTGTGGTCGACTTTCTTCTCCTTCTTTTTTTGGGTGCAAGTATTTCTTTACTTTCATTGATGATTTTTCCAGACGTAGTTGGGTTTACTTATTAAAACTTAAGAGAGAAGTTTTTGACATTTTTTTGGCCTACAAGGCCCTTGTAGAAAAGCAATATGGACATCAAATTCAAAAATTAAGAACAGATAATGGAGGTGAATGTGTGAACAATAATTTTACAAGTTACTCCACTACACAGGGCATCCAAATGAAACACATTGTTCCATATACACCACAACAAAATGGTGTTGCTAAGAGAAAGAACCGCACATTAAAAGAAATGTCTAATTGTATGATCCAATCTAAGGGATTAAGTCTAAAGTATTGGGAAGAATAAATCAACTGTGCAAATTGCATATTCAATCGCACTCCCACAAAGGCTCTTAAAAATATAACACTGGAACAAACTTGGACTGAAATTAAACCAGATGTAATTCACTTCTGTGTATTTGGAAGTATAGCATGGGCTCACATTCCTGATGAGAAAAGGAAAGAATTGAATCCTAAAAGTGAGAAGTGTATATTTGTTGGTTATTCTGAAGATGTCAAAGGTTATAGACTTCTTCAACCACATTGTAATGAAATTATTATTAAAAGAGATGTTAAATTTGTTGAAAATCTCTTGGCCTATGAGCCTAATTCAATGATTGTGCATGCACACCATCTTCGAAGTTTGTTCTTTATTCTGTTCCTATTATGGTTTCTTCTTCATATGATGATAGTGAGGATGAAAATCCACCTCCACATGCTCACCTTCCTCCAGATGAGTACTTTGAGCCTGAACCAGCATCAATTCCACCACTTCCTAGATGGGTCCATTAAACATGAGAAGTAGTTGGTGGTCTTGTCGGTGATCATTCAGATCAGTGTCAAACACGTTCATAGTTCCAACGATCCTCTTCTATTTTGTCTCAAGTTTTAGTGACTCATGATCTAGAGACATTTGTAGAAGCTTCAAGTCATCTAGATTGGGATACAATAATGAATGAAGAATATCGTTCTTTAATGGAAAATGATACTTGGGATCTTGTACCTCTTCCAAAAGGAAGAAAACTTGTCATATTTAAATGGGTATATAAAAATAAGTATGCATCAGATGGAAGTGTTGAAAGACACAATGCTTGGTTAGTTTCCAAAGGATTTTCCCAAGTTAAAGGAATTGAATATAATGAAACCTTTTCCCTTGTAGCCAAAATGAATTTCATCCACCTTGTTCTTGCCCTTGATGCCTCACATAAATGGGAGGTCCATCAAATGGATGCTAAATCTGCCTTCTTGCATGGATATTTGCAAGAAGAAATATACACGGAACAACCTCCTAGCTATGTCCAAAATGAATCTAGCCTTGTTTTTTTCCTTAAGAAATATCTTTATGGTCTTAAGCAAGCTCTCCAAGCTTGGTATGCCAAAATGGACAAATTTCTTATTGACACCAGATTCTCTAGATGTCATTTTGATCTTAATGTATATACCATGAAAGTAGGAATCCATCTCTTAATCCTTGTCCTTTTTGTGGATGACCTTATCCTTACTAGTAGTGACTCAAAACTTTTAAACCATGTGAAAACTAGCCTTAAGAATAATTTTGAAATGACAGACTTAGGCTTTTCGCGCTATTTCCTTGGCCTTCAAGTTTTGCAAACCAATGAAGGAATCTTTCTTTCCCAGTATAAGTATGCTTGTGACATTCTTCGTCACTTTCACATGGATGATCGTAAACCAGCCCATTCTCCCTTCCAATCTAGAGTTAAGCTTATTGCCACCTGTACTTCTCCTGAAGTTGATGCCACCCTGTGCCGTCAATTACTTGGTAGCCTCTTATACTTGACTCATACATGTCTTGATATTTCCTTTGTCATTGGTCTTATTGTCTGATATATGAAAAAAACCCATGAAATACATTTGAAAGAAGCTAAAATGATACTTCGCTATGTTCGTGGTACAGTTCAGTTTGGGATACATTACAGTTCAGAGGGCACTTCTTTATTGGTTGGTTTCACTGATTCATATTGGGTCAGCGACCATGATGATCAAAAGTCTACTGCAAGTTATGTTTTCATCCTTAGTTCAAGACCTGTCACTTGGGCCTGTAAGAAACAACATGCTATTGCACTTTATTGAGCACAAGCTGAGTATCGAGCAATGATAAATGCAAGTCAGGAAGACTTGTAGCTTCGATAGATCCTTTCATAGTTTGGATTCGAGCAACAAAATCTGACCATCCTTTTGTGCAATAATCATAGTTCCATCAAGCTCACCAAATACCTAGTTCAACATCAACGCAACAAGCACATCAATCTACACATGCACTTCATCACAAAGCTCATTCATGATCAAGTTATTGAAGTTCTCTTTTGCCCTACAGAAGATCAAGTTGCAGACATTTTCACAAAGTCTCTTACAAAAGTGAAGTTTTCCAAAATTCGATCTATGTTAAGAGTTTAGGAAGTTGTTATTAAGGGGGGATAGGCTCTAATGCCTCCTTCCTTCTCCTATTGTGTCAACATTGTAAATTATTCAATCCTATATCAAGTTGTTCTTAAGGGGGGATGTTAGGATATTTAGACACTTAGGAGTTAGTTAAGATATACTTGGTCTAATGCATCATAGGTAAAAGTGTGTTTCTTAGTGTGTTTCTTTAGTATGCATTAGTATGCATTTGTAGTTAGGAAATCCAACAGTCACGATATGTTCCTGACATAGAGTGATCTGATGGTTCATACTCTCCTGGATCTTAACAACCATTGATCCATGGCTTACACCTGATTGGTCCATAATCTCTATTTAAAGAACATGGAGGTTCATTTGCCGATGATCGATTGTGAGAAAATATCTTGTAAAATCTCTCTGTAATATTTTTCTTTTTCATTAATAAACTGCTCCAAGTGGCCGCGTTGGTTGGGGCCGTGGATGTTTCCCCATATGTGTTTTACCATGTAAAAATATCGGTGTGTTGATCTTTGATCTAGTTGTGTGATTGGTTACTAAAGGTTTTTGTCCTCTATTGGAATACATGTGTTGTCAAACAATCATGTGGGCCCTCATGGGTAAGTTGGTACCTCAACTTCCCAGGGCCGTAACGTTTGCATACAACCTTTATTTTAGGTGTGTGATAGATCGTTGGAAAGGTATTTTTGATAAATACACATTATGCCATCAAAATTTGACTTCCTCTACAATTTGACTATGAAAATACAAAAACCAAACTATTTAGGGTCCCAAAACAACCCTGGAAGTACAAAAAGATGTGCTAACATGAAAACTTCCAAAATAATCTAATTGGAATAGGTGGTCAGCTACCAATATCTACCTAGATGATGTGTAGGGCTTCAGGATATCCATGGAAGTGAAAAAACCACAATTACAAAAAAAAGTCATCATTACAGAGAAACGTGTTGAACTAAAAATTGTCAAGAGGAGCAAGTTGGAATAGGTGGGTGGCCACCAATATCCACATGGATCAACATGCTAAAACAACAAGTTTTTTTTCACAATGAATTATGAACCTGTGCATTCTGCACATTACCATTTAGTTATCATAATGCTCAATGTTCATTTGTTAGTCTTCCATTCATGCCTTATGTTTTAAAATGTTCTAGGATTCTTATATATAAAGGCTCACAACCCACTTCCCAACTCTCAATAGTTATTAAGGTTGGGACTCGATTCTCCTGACATAGCCTTTACACAGTTCCTCCACATGGAACTCCTTCATTATAAAACTTCCTTATTTCATATCCATCACTATTTATGATGGCCTCGGCCTTGATTCAACTTCAACTTTACCATTTCAGTTGTTTACCAATATTCGACAGGGAATATAAACCCACATTCTTATGATGTATTCTAAATTACATATGCACATTGTCCCATTGTGATGTCATGCACAGTGCTCTTACTACATGATTCAACATATTATGTGTCTACTATAGGAACAATTACAAATTTCATTTATATATCAAATGAAATTTAGTTGGTTCATGATTGTTCATGACCATTTACACCTAGCCTTTAAGACCAAAACAGGTTTCTTTTTATCATGACAACGAAACAAACTTTCTCATTTACTCTTTCATCAATTTATACTATCCTTTCCTGAGGGAATGGAACACATTCCCCTCAAGCTATCATTCAAAACAAAACCTTCCTGACTCCTCATAATAGAGTTAGCCATGCATATATGGTATTCATTCAAACTTGGCAAGTGCAATTCTTGCCTCACATTTCACTCATTCAAGAAGTCACATCAAGCCTTTAGTATGCATATACTCATACATCATACATGTGCATCACTTGCACATTTAATATTATTCATTCATATATATTTGGTCTTAATATCAGTCTTCGTATCAAGGAACCTTACAATGCATTAAATCCATGAACTTAAGCATATACAAACATAACTAAGCATTCATCATCCAGGAATAATGTTTAAATATTCCTTTGATAGATAGGGTAGGTTAGGATTCCATCCCCCTTATATTTTTCTTAAGAAAATAAAGTTATTTGACTCTTTCATGAGCCCAAACATGCCAAGTGTTTTTTCCTTCTCTAATACCACTCTATCACACATTCTACCCCCTAAGTAGATATTTTAAGGGATGGGGGTATAAATTTTCCTCTTTATTACAACTCCCTGAATTCCTCAAATGAGGGTTCCATCGCCTTTTTCTCACCAAGATAGTTCCAACGACTATGAACTTGTCCAAATCTGAGTTCTGGTTTGAGAATTATGGCATTCCAAAGTTTTCAGGACATTTTTTTCCAATGGCCAACCTGTTTGCCACGTGGAATATGCGTGGCTTCATCCCTTTCATACTGTCCAACCTGGAACTTTAATGGCCTAGGTCATTGTGCTCTAGAAATGACATGGCCCCTGGAGGAGTGGTTAGAGGGAATGTTCCTCGTGCCTTCGCGAATATCAGGCCTTTGGCCATTTGTCATTCTTATACATATATGAAAACATCCCCAAAGTCCTAGAGTCTCTTTCCTCTTTAGAATCTATGGTCGAGCTCAACCCACCCTTAAATCTAATGGTTGAGATTCACTCGCACCTAACACATAGTTTATACATGACAAGAAGGGTCCTACACTTAATTCGTGACTAATCCCACAATGCCACATGGAACTCTCTAGTCACGTTGTATCACCATGGCATACATGGGCTCGTCCAATCGGAGATGGATGCTACAAAATAATAACTTTGGAGCTTCGATGCTTCGAAACTTAGAACACTCTCCTATATTATCAAATCTCTCAGAGTTCTAGAGTTCCGAAGATTCAAAGTTCCACAATTCCTTGTCACGTACTCGAGCCTTCTACCTTCAGTATATTCTTACCCCTTATACCTTGTGTTTCCTAAATTAAGACTTCGTCAAAGTGTTTACACTTTCTTTCCACTAGTAGATAGAACAGTTCAGAAAGGATCCCAAAATATCCTCAGATCAATGACAAATATCTCTCTTGAATTCTTCCCCGCAATCTAACGATTGGCAGGATTTCTCTGCTTTGGGATTTTGTGACTTCATGTCCCTTACAGTCCTTAACCCAATAATTCCATGAAAGGTTACCTACCGAAGATGTCATAAAGAAGGGATGATTGTTTGTTGTCGGTTGATGGTACCTCTTACTCTATCCTTCCACTATACTATATCTAACACTCGAAAAGGGTCCTGAAGGATCCTTAGATCTACGATCCACGTTACTTCGCGACCTTAAAATTTGGGGATTTCGACCGTTTAAAACCTTTTTATTCCTAGAGTGGGTCAATGTCGAATTTGACTGTAGCATATATCCAAGGATTAGGAAATATATTGAAGGTCATTAGATCTATGACCCACGTTACTTCATGATATCGACATTCGGGGATTCTGGTCATTTAACACCTTTTTACTCCCGCAGTGGTTCAACTTCAAATGACCATACAACTCACCAATCCAATCAATGGATAAGGTTGATTGCTCGATCTAACAGTTCCGATAGTGCTCGAAATGTAAATGGACGACTACGATAGCACAATCCTTTCTACAAAGGGTCTTCTCTGTACAATGCCCTACCCCACTTGTTTGCAACCGAATGTTGACAGGTGCCCCTTCCATGACACCTTGGCATCCAAGCTGGCACAATACATCATTATGACGTCAATCTCTCTCGGGTACATTATAGTTGAAGGCATGGAACAAGGGGTTGGATTTGGGCTGCATTGAGTTATAATATTCAACCCTGTGGCTATAACTTATGTATGGACTTAACAGTCTTGCAACATTAAGAAACTTCTTCCTGTTGGTTTATTGACCTAGATTTCTCAGGTCCTTATGCCTTTAATGGGATACTTGGGTCTTGGAGACCCTACCTTCTCTAAACCAAGAATCTCATGTATTTGATGGCCTCCTCTAGCCATCTTCGAACCATCACTTCATCAAATTACACATTTACCTTTATTCCTTATATACATAGAAATCACATAAAGAGGTTTACTTTCTTTGTCTCAGAATATTACAAGAAAAGTATATTCAATTGTTCAATGCATGCACCAAACTTTTCATCCTACAATCACTCTAATGCAGGAATTTAAAAATTAAAACAGGCATTATTATCATTAATCATGCAATGCACATCTCTAACGTAATCACATATGTCCAATCACTCATTTCAATTTAATTGCACATAATATGTGAAATAATTATCTGTATTGTAAGTTAGAGCTACCAAACTGACTATGGGTGTTCACCTTTCCACCCAACTGCAGGCTTAGATGCATTTACTCTCAGCACTCTGGCCACCCCCCATGCTAATCCATGATACCATCGGGGATTTCTCTCTTTTCCTTGGTTCTTCTGCAAAATCTTAGAGGTCACTCTCCTTCTCACTACTCTTAGTGAATATTTTTCCTCACACCCCGCCTAGTCCAGGCCTCTTCGAGGTTTGTCAGATTCCTTCCCAACATCAATCTCGTGGCCTTCTTTATTTATTCAAGGTCGGGTCTCTATCCTATTCAGTCGGTCAAAAGACAATCCTTGGTATTCTAACCTCCACTTCTCTCACAACAAAACAAGTCTCCCTTATTCCCACTAAGATTAGGGCCTCCACAGGGTTTATCATATGCCTTCCCAACTAGACTTATTTCAAGCCAACATTCTCTAGTCTGGGCTTTGGGTCTTTTATGTTCCAAATCAGAACTCTTCCACGAGTTCTATGATATTTTTTTCAATCCCCCTTTTGTGAATGGTCTTCTTCTCACCTCAAAAACTCTCTTATGTTATCCAACCTCTCTTTCTCTCTTTTCATGGATGCATTTTTGTGTTCTCTTGCACGCCTCTCCCCAAGGAAGGTTTTAAACCGGTCTTATTCCTTCTGCCAAAAGGAATTCATGTCAATCTCGGACTGTAGGAAGACTACACTATGTAGTACTTTGGGCTGACTATTTTTTGTCTTCTTAGCCAGGCCCTCCATGTTTCCATTTATTGGGTTAGTTGGTTGTTCAACCACCAGTCCTTTTCTCATTTGTTGATTTTTCCTTGGGATCAAGATGAGGCATATTATTTCAGATCAAATATTTCAACAAACAGGATTGGGTCATCTTGGCATGATGAACCCTCTCTACAAGTTTCCTCACTCTTTCCTATAGTGGTATCAGCTAGTACTTGAAGGATTCACTGCCACAATAAGTTGTTGGAAATCTAAAAAATAATACATTTACATTGTTCACATGCCATGGCATGGTAATTGTAAGTAATGATTAATTACAAGCTGGTGGAAACAAGGGTGTTACAGATACAAATGCAGGTCCCAAAAAGGACTTACCATTATGTATGGTACCTTAGTTGATGATCTCTAATGGAGTGAGCTATTGGATAATGTTATCTTATGGTTTCCATCACTAGGGTTTGAAGATCTCAATTTCTAACAACCCCTAATAAGATATTGGTAGGTGCATGTACTTCATTTTCTAAATATATGAAGTGTTTGGTTTGTCCAAATGTTGTGTACTTGCATAATTGAATTTTAGGTTATGTCATCTTCGTAAATGAGTAATTATAGTACTATTTATGGAGGTTAATTTGACGTAACATTGAGCTGATATTGTTAAGTGATTTACAATTATGTAGAAGATAAACGAGAAAAATTATTTATATAATAAATTATTGAAATATGTCAATTTTTAGGTCACAATATTTTCAAGTGACCACTATTTGAGTGTGGATTATCATTGGATTTAGATGGATATACTTCAATAGGTAGTCCATATTATTGGTTGTGAGTTAGAATATGGATATCCACAACAGGCATGCAAATAATTCAAAAGGAATGATCTATCGATGATGTAGAGATACAAGGTTGATTAGCAAGCAATGCTACTTGAGAACCATTAATTGCTTATGGATTTAGCACTTAGAAATATTTTCCACCATAACATATTCCTTAATGCATAATGAAAGTATTTATAATCACATTATATAAAAATCAAGGGATTAATACACATAAAATCCATACACTTGGAATTCAAACACTTTGAAATTCATATATTCATCAACATAAAATACAAAAAAATTGAGATTCATAAAAAAAGGTGCCATGAAATATGTACACATTTCATGGAATTTTTTTTATGAATCTCAATGTTTCTGCATTTTATGTTGATGAATATATGAATTTCAAAGTATTTGAATTCCAAAGTGTATGAGTTTTATGTGTATTAATCCCTTGATTTTTATCTAATGTGATTATAAATACTTTCATTATCTATTCAACATCGTCTAAATTGTACATTTTTTACAAAATGAAAACTTGTGCCCAATATACAAAGTGACAACAATCTCCCTAACATAAAAAAAAAAACATCCATATAGTGGCCTAGATATAAAATGGCAATAGTTGGTCAATCATTGACTACTGTCACCCTTACCACCCTTAGGAGCATCCTGGAAATCTATCTTTCTTCTCTTTAGCGAGGAAGAACCTTGAGATGTTCTAGGCTTGGACATGCTCCGATTCTATAGAGACTACAAAAAGAATAAACAATGTTATAATTTATTTTTCTCAATGAATTAATAGACATGCAAAATGATAATTTGTAATTTAACCTAAGAAAAATCACTGCATATACTATTGTCAATCGTGAGGGTGTTACCCTCCTCTGTGACTTGAATCTCTCTCTGATGCCACCCTACATCAGTTACAAGATTCAAGTCAAGAAAATTAAACAAAATATGTGTAAAATCAAATTTATGAAAAATAAAAAATATCATCAATGCATTATCTCACTATGAATATCTCGGACCTCGATGGATATTCACTGGAAGATGGAGCACTAGATTGTACAACCTACTTCAATAAAACCTCTATTGTGGTCATCTCGATCGATGGGGCCAATGGAAATGGTGGGGGGTGGGTGGCATACATGTGGTGTGGATGGGTGCCCTACATGTGAAGCCACTAAGGAGTTATTCAATAAGACTGATGTTGAGGGTGGGATGTGATGCACCCTCACAGGCTGTACAAGTGATTGCAACTCCCTAGGCATGGAGAAAGGTAACCCAGAAGCAATGCCCAGGTGCCCAGGGAGTGAAATAGTACTATAGATAGCAAATATATCTGCATCCTTCATACATATTAATAAAATTGAACTATTAGTACCGAATAGTAAAATTCAAAAACATAAACACAAACAATTTAAGAATTATACGATATTTAAATCTACACATGATACCTGTGATGTAGGTCAATTGTCCATCCCAGATGGACATTCCTCGAAATCGCCTAGTCCTAAATCCTGTAGAAACATAAGAACATTAAAAATTTGAGGATGCCATAAAATAAAGAAATGACTATGGTGAATTTATCAAATGTGATACATACCTGTGTCTGGGGTGCACCCAATGAAAATGATGTTTCTATTGTTGCATCATTGGTGGGGCTAGGAACTGATGCATCCATCGATGTAGAGGGTCTACTACTCGGACATAATAACTGTAAAACATCATACATTAAAATATTGATATAAATACAAAAAATACAAAATAAATATATAACGATGAAGAACATAGAGAGGGTTAAGATACTAACCTCCTCCATGAAGTTATGTTGTCCACTGGGATCTATGAGGTTCACATGGATGATTTCTATGTCCATATTCCCTCTCCTCACCTTACACTCATGTGCATGTTGAAGCTCCAACCCCTTTATCAATTTCACTGGTAGGCACCTTTTGCCAAGATAGTGCAACAAAGCTACTATGTTGCACTAGGCAATGATGAAATGGCTAGTTGTACATGTTGCAAGCTCTCTGCAATAGGAGGATGTTGGGTAGGGGGGTCTTGCCTTTGCCTGGGGGCAAGAGGACCTAACACAGGGTCACACCTGCTATTCTCTTGGTCTTGTGTAGATCCTCAACCCACCCCCTGTAAGTCACTAATGTCAAAGTAGTTGGCATGCTTACCCAAAATAAAATCATCCCATAATTTTCTCATAAAATATAAGGGCATCTCCATATTATTGTAGGGAGACTTATCACAAACCATATACCACCTATCCATCCAATTTTAACTAATCTGGGGATGGATGCACCAGTCAATGGAGATTCATTTCTTGGTCAATGGTAGCTCTTGTCATTTTCTAGGATCCCTAAAAATAAACAGTATTCGTTGTTTTGAAATGCCCAGTTCTTTGACCTTGTTTCTGTCCAAACCAATGCTATAGTACTCATATATTCTTTCCCTATAATTGGAAATAAACGTCAATTTCCCTTGGGAACTTGCAATGGAATTCAAAATGATGTCCAAATAAGTGGCCAAGGAGACTCTACTAGGCTCTCTAGTGTCCCTTAATTGTTCCTCAAGGGTTCTTAATATAACCAACCCCTCATCAATTTAAGTGTTTACATTGGGTGGTTATGGTGGGTTTGGGATTTGATCTTCTTGGTTTTCTTCTGAGCAGTTTACATTTTCTTGAGGTTCCATTTTATTATACATGTTGCAATTTAATATCCATGGGATGTAAATTAAGTTGGTTTTTTAATTAAAATACAAAATTACATTTTATTTTTTTAATTTAGATTCTTGGGAGAGAAAGACTAAATTGGAAATGACTAAATTGGGTTAAAAATAAGATAAATTAAACATACTTGGACATTATGGAAACATCCTCCCCTTGTTGCTCCTCTCTAGCCCCTCTTTATTTGCTCAATGAGAGTAAAAACATGACTGTGAGTTGTGCACAATGAGCACAAATTACACTCATATCCCTTTAAAAATGTTTAACAATAGGAATGTGCACGTGTTCTTTCCACTATATCTATGTGGAAAGTCTCATGGAGATTCATTCACTTCCAAAGCTATAGGTTTAGGAACGTGTGTGTGTTCCTAAGAATGCACATGTGTTCCTACGACTGTGTGTTCTTACTGACCCGCTTGCCACTTTTTCAGTCACAAACTTTGTGCACCCACCCTTATGAATATAATTGAATAAGAAATGTTGTCACAATTTCACCTTAAACCGTTTCCATTGTAACCATACTCACTCTACTAATTGATAGGTTTCTTTAATATTCAAAGTCAATTGACCTGTCTAACTTTGAGCAATGATTTTTTGGGTTGTACTATTTTTCTATGTGAGATGACAAGATGATACGACAATGACAACCCTAACCTTAAAGGAAAAAAATTGAAAAATAAAGGTGTCCAAAATAGTGACAACCATAATCCTAAAGACAAAGCAACAAAAACTACTCAGGCTGACCAAAAACGTTTCCAAAGCATATGAAATACCTCATGAAAGAAACTCCTCCACCTTCACCTTCCGACAGGATTACATCCAAGTCCACTTGCTTTTGGCTGAGAGGAAACCCTTAGGAGGCCTTGTCTGGATGGTAAATTGTCTAGGGAAAGCATTAAAACTACCACAAATGAACAAAGATATACAAACATCACAATAATAGAACATCTCCTTGTCTCGAAACCAAACATGTGATGGTTTTCCAAGAGGTATATAGAATGTCCATAATCCCGAAAGTCAGGCAGGATGTATAGATGAAACTTTAGTACAAAAGAAGGGTTTTCGTGTCGAACCAAAGATCTAACACAGAGGCACGACTATGTGTTCTTGCTGACCCGCTTGCCACATTTTCAGCCATGAACTTCGTGCACCCACCCTTATGAATATAATTGAATAAGAAATGTTGTCACAATTTCACCTTAAACCATTTCCATTGTAACCACACTCACTGTGCCAATTGATAGGTTTCTTTAATATCCAAAGTCAATCGACCTATCTAACTCTGAACAATGATTTTTTGGGTTGTACTATTTTTCTATGTGATATGACAAGATGATACGACAATGAAAACCCTAACCTTAAAGGAAAAACATTGAAAAATAAAGGTGTCCAAAATAGTGACAACTATAATCCTAAAGACAAAACAACAAAAAATACTCAACCTACCAAAAAATGTTTCCAAAGCATATGAAATACCTCGTGGAAGCAACTCCTCCACCTTCACCTTCCGACAGGATTACACCCAAGTCCACTTGCTTCTGGCTGAGAGGCTTAGGGTACTATTATTTTGTAGAGGAAACCCTTAGGAGGCCTCGTTTGGATGGTAAATTGTGTAGGGAAATCATTAAAACTACCAAAAATGAAAAAATATATACAAACATCACAATAATAGAACATCTCCTTGTCCCGAAACCAAACATCTGATGGTTCGCCAAGAGGGATATAGGGTGTCCATAATCCCCAAAGTCAAGTAGGCTGTATAGACAAAAAATTACTAAAAAAGAAGGGTTTTCATGTCCAACCAAAGATCTGATGCAGAGGAACCCCAAGAATAGTAAAAAACTAAACTTGTGCCACTCACCCCACTAGCATTAAAATAATATAGTAAAAATTAAGGAGTAAATAAAGTGGGAATTAATAACATGATCGATCATTATTATGCTAATCATTCGAATCACCCTTTTTAATGAAGAATGGACATGTTTTGTCATGAAAGAAAGTTAATGGTTTAAATCACAATATTTGTCCATTTCTAGGATCCCTAAAAATAAACAATATTTGTTGTTTTGAAATGCCCAGTTCTTTGACTTCATTTCTGTCCAAACCAGTACTATAGTACTCATACATTCTTTCCCTATAATTGAAAATAGAGGTCAATTTCCTTTGGGCACTTGTAATGGACTTCACAATGATGTCCAAAGAAGTGGCCAAGGAGACTCTGCTAGGCTCTCTAGTGTCTCTTAATTGTTCCTTAAGGGTTCTTAATATAACCAACCCCTCATCAATTTAAGTGTTTGCATTGGGTGGTTGTGGTGGGTTAGGGATTTGATCTTCTTGGTTTTCTTCTTAGCAGTTTACATTGTCTTGAGGTTCCATTTTATTATATATGTTGTAATTTAAAATCCATGGCATGTAAATTAGGTTGGTTTTTTAATTAAAATACAAAATTACATTTTATTTTTTTAATTTAGATTCTTGGGAGAGAAAGACTAAATTGGGTTAAAAATAAGATAAATTAAACATACTTTGACATTATGGAAACATCCTCCCCTTGTTTCTCCTCTCTATCTCCTCTTTATTTGCTCAATGAGACTCAAAACATGAGCGTGATTTGTGCACAATGAGCACAAATTACACTCGTATCCCTTTAAAAAAATTTAACAATAGGAATGTGCATGCGTTCCTGCAACTAAACCTACATGGCAAGTCTCGTGGAGGTTCGTTCACTTCCAAATCTATAGGTTTAGGAACACATGTGTGTTCCTAAGAATGCACATGTGTTCCTACGACTGTGTGTTCTTGCTGACCCGCTTGCCACTTTTTCAGCCACGAACTTCGTGCACCCACCCTTATGAATATAATTGAATAATAAATGTTGTCATAATTTCACCTTAAATCACTTCCATTGTAACCACACTCACATTGCCAATTGATAGGTTTCTTTAATATACAAATTCAGTCTACCTGTCTAACTTTGAACAATGATTTTTTGGGTTGTACTATTTTTTAATGCGATATGACAAGATGATACGACAATGACAACCCTAACCTTAAAGGAAAAACATTGAAAAATAAAGGCGTCCAAAATAGTGACAACTATAATCCTAGAGACAAAACAACAAAAAATACTCAACCTGCCAAAAAATGTTTCCAAAGTATATGAAATACCTCGTGGAAGCAACTCCTCCGCATTCACCTTCCGACAGGATTACATCCAAGTCCACTTGCTTCTGACTAAGAGGCTCAAGGTACTATGATTTTGTAGAGGAAGCCCTTAGGAGGCCTCGTCTGGATGGTATATTGTCTAGGGAAATCATTAAAACTACCACAAATGAACAAAGATATACAAACATCACAATAATAGAGCATCTCCTTGTCCCAAAACCAAACATGTGATGGTTCTCCAAGAGGGATATAGGGTGTCCATAATCCCCAAACCCAGGCAGGCTGTATAGATGAAAATTTACTACAAAAGAAGGGTTTTCATGTCCAACCAGAGATCTAACGCAGAGGCACCCCAAGAATAGTAAAAAACTAAAGTTGTGCCACTCACCCCACTAGCATTAAAATACTATAGTAAAAATTAAGGAGTAAATAAAGTGGGAATTAATAACATGATCAATCATTATTATGATAATCACTCGAATCACCCTTTTTAATGAAGAATGGGCATGTTTTTTCATGCAAGAAAGTTAATGGTTTAAATCACAATATTTTTCCATTTCTAGGATCCCTAAAAATAAACAATATTTGTTGTTTTGAAATGCCCAGTTCTTTGACATGATTTCTGTCCAAACCAGTGTTATAGTACTCATACATTATTTCCCTATAATTGAAAATAGAGGTCAATTTCCCTTGGGCACTTGCAATGGACTTCAGAATGATGTCCAAAGAAGTGGCCAAGGAGACTCTGCTAGGCTCTCTAGTGTCCCTTAATTGTTCCTTAAGGGTTCTTAATATAACCAACCCCTCCTCAATTTAAGTGTTTACATTGGGTGGTCGTGGTGGGTTGGGAATTTGATCTTCTTGGTTTTCTTTTGAGCAGTTTACATTGTATCGAGGTTCCATTTTATTATATATGTTGCAATTTAAAATCCATGGCATGTAAATTAGGTTGGTTTTTTAATTAAAATACAAACTTACATTTTATTTTTTTAATTTAGATTCTTGGGAGCGAAAGACTAAATTGGAAATGACTAAATTGGGTTAAAAATAAGATAAGTTAAACATACTTGGACATTATGGAAACATCCTCCCCTTGTTTCTCCTCTCTATCTCCTCTTTATTTTCTCAATGAGAGTAAAAACGTGAGCGTGATTTGTGCACAATGAGCACGAATTATGCTCGTATCCCTTTAAAAATGTTTAACAATAGGAATGTGCACACGTTCCTTCCACTAAACCTACGTGGAAAGTCTCATGGAGGTTCATTCACTTCCAAAGCTATATGATTAGGAACGTGTGTCTATTCCTAAGAATGCGCATGCGTTCCTACGAGTGTGTGTTCTTACTGATCCGCTTGCCACTTTTTAATCCACGAACTTCGTGCACCCACCCTTATGATTATAATTGAACAAGAAATGTTGTCAGGGGATCAAGATGAGGCATATTATTCCAGATCAAATATTTTAGCAAAGAGGATTGGGTCATCTTGGCATGATTAACCCTCTCTACAAGTTTCCTCACTCTTTCCTCTAGTGGTATCATGGATAGTACTTGAAGGATTCACCCCCACAATAAGTTGTTGGAAATCTAAAAAATATTACATTTACATTGTTCACATGGCATGGCATGGTAATTGCAAGTAATGATTAATTACAAGCTGGTGGAAACATGGGTGTTATAGATACAAATGCAGGTCCCAAAAAGGACTTACCATTCTGTATGGTACCTTGTTGATGATCTCTAATGGAGTGAGCTATTGAATAATGTTATCTTATGGTTTCCATCGCTAGGGTTTGAAGATCCTGATTTCTAACAATCCCTAATAAGATATTGGTAGGTGCATGTACTTCATTTTCTAAATATATACGAAGTGTTTGGTTTGTCCAAATGTTGTGTACTTGCATAATTGAGTTTTAGCTTATGGCATCTTCGTAATTAAGTAATTATAGTACTAGTTATGGAGGTTAATTTGACATAACATTGAGCTGAGATTGTTAAGTGATTTACAATTATGTAGAAGATAAACGAGAAAATTTATTTATGTAATAAATTATTGTAATATGTCATTTTTTAGGTCACAATATTTTCAAGTGACCACTATTTGAGTGTGGATTATCATTGGATTTAGATGGATATAATTCAAGAGGTAGTCCATATTGTTGGTTGTGAGTTAGAATATGGATATCCACAACAGGCATACAAATAATTTAGAAGGAATGATCTATCGATGATGTAGAGATACATGGTTGATTAGCAAGCAATGCTACTTGAGAACCATTAATTGCTTATGGATTTAGCACTTAGAAATATTTTCCACCATAACATATTCCTTAATGCATAATGAAAGTATTTATAATCACATTATATAAAAATCAAGGGATTAATACACATAAAATCCATACACATAAAAAAATGTGCCATGAAATATGTACACATTTCATGGCATTTTTTTTTATGAATCTCAATGTTTCTGCATTTTATGTTGATGAATATATGAATTTCAAAGTATTTGAATTCCAAAGTGTATGAGTTTTATGTGTATTAATCCCTTGATTTTTATCTAATGTGATTATAAGTACTTGCATTATATATTCAACATCATCTAAATTGTACATTTTTTACAAAATGACAACTTGTGCCCAATATACAAAGTGACAACAAGCTCCCTAACATAAAAGAAACATCCATATAGTGGCCTAGATATAAAATGGCAATAGTTGGTCAATCATTGACCACTGTCACCCTTGCAACCCTTAGGAGCATCCTGGAAATATATTTTTATTCTCTTTCTCAAGGAAGCACCTTGAGATGTTCTAGGCTTGGGTGTGCTTCGATGCTCTAGAGACTGCAAAAAAAATAAACAATGTTATAATTTATTTTCCTCAATGAATTAATAGACATACAAAATGATAATTTGTAATTTAACCTAAGAAAACTCATTGCATATTCTATTGTCAATCATGAAGGTGTTAGCCTCCTCCGTGACTTGAATCTCTCTCTGATGCCACCCTACATCAGCTACAAGGTTCAAGTCAAGAAAATTAAACAAATATGTGTAAAATCAAATTCATGAAACATAAAAAATATCATCAATGCATTATCTCACTATGAATATCTCATACCTTGATGGAGATTCACTGGAAGATGGAGCACTAGGTTGTACAAACTACTTCAATACAACCTCTATTGTGGCCATCTCGATCGATGGGGCCGATGGAAATGGTGGGGGCTGGGTGGCATATAGGTGGTGCAGATGCGTGCCCTACATGTGAAGCCATTGAGGATGTGTGCAATAAGACTGATGTTGAGGGTGGGATGTGATGCACCCTCATAGGTTGTACAAGTGATTGCAACTCCCTAGGCATGGAGAAAGGTAACCCATAAGCAACGCCCAGGTGCTAAGGGAGTGAAATAGTACTATAGCTAGCAAATATATCTGCATCCTGCATACATATTAATAAAATTAAACTATTAGTACCAAATAGTAAAATTCAAAAAAATAAACACAAATAATTTGAGAATTATACAATCTTTAAATCTACACATGATACCTGTGACGCAGGTGAATTGTCCATCCCAGATGGACATTCCCCAAAATCGCCTAGTCCTAAATCCTATACAAACACGAGAAAATTAAAAATTTGAGGACGCCATAAAATAAAGAAATGACTATGGTGAATTTATCAAATGTGATACATACCTGTGTGTGGGGTGCACCCCATGAAAAGGATGCCTCTATTGTTGCATCAGTGGTGAGGATAGGAACTGATGCATCCATCGATGTAGAGGGTCTACCGCTCGGACGTAATAACTGTAAAACATCATACATTAAAATATTGATATAAATACAAAAAATACAAAATAAATATATAATGATGAAGAACATAGAGAGGGTTAAGCTACTAACCTCCTCCATGAAGCTATTCTATCCACTGGGATCTATGAGGTTCACATGGATGATTTCTATGTCCATATTCCCTATCATCACTTTAATCTCATGTGCATGTTGAAACTCCAACCCCTTTATCAATGTCACTGGCATGCACCTTTTGTCGAGATAGTGCAACAAAGCTATTGTGTTGCACTAGGCAATGATGAAATGGCTAGTTGTACATGTTGCAAGCTCTCTGCAATAGGAGGATGTTGGGTAGGGGGGTCATGCCTTTGCCTGGGGAGAAGAGGACCTAACATAGGGTCACGCCTGGTATGCTCTTGGTCTTGTGTAGATCCTCAATCCACCCCCTGTAAGTCACTAATGTCAAAGTAGCTGACATGATTACCCAAAATAAAATCATCCCATAATTTTATCATAAAATATAAGGGCATCTCTATGTTATTGTAGGGAGATTTATCAAAATCCATATACCACCTATCCATCCAATTTTGACTAATCTGGGGATGGATGCACCAGTCAATGGAGATTCATTGCTTGGTCAATGGTAGCTCTTGTCCATTTCTAGGATCCCTAAAAATAAAGAATATTTGTTATTTTGAAATGCCCAGTTCTTTGACCCGGTTTCTGTCGAAACCAGTGCTATAGTACTCATACATTTTTTCCCTATAATTGGAAATAGACGTCAATTTTCCTTGGGTACTTGCAATGGAATTTAAAATGATGTCCAAAGAAGTGGCCAAGGAGACTCTTCTAGGCTCTCTAGTGTCCCTTAATTGTTCCTCAAGTGTTCTTAATATAACCAACCCCTCATCAATTTAAGTGTTTACATTGGGTGGTTGTCGTGGGTTGGGGATTTGATCTTATTGGTTTTCTTCTGAGTGGTTTACATTGTCTTGAGGTTCCATTTTATTATATATGTTGCAATTTAAAATCCATGGCATGTAAATTAAGTTGGTTTTTTAATTAAAATACAAAGTTACATTTTAATTTTTTAATTTAGATTCTTGGGAGTGAAAGACTAAATTGGAAATGACTAAATTGGGTTAAAGATAAGATAAATTAAACATACTTGGACATTATGGAAACATCCTCCCCTTGTTGCTCCTCTCTAGCTCCTCTTTATTTGCTTAATGAGAGTAAAAATGTGAGTGTGAGTTATGCACAATGAGCACAAATTATGCTCCTATCCCTTTAAAAATGTTTAACAATAGGAATGTGCATGTGTTGCTTCCACTAAACCTACGTGGCAAGTCTCGTGGAGGTTCATTCACTTCCAAAGCTATATGTTTAGTAATGCGTGTGTGTTCCTAAGAATGTGCATGTGTTCCTACGACTGTGTGTTCTTGTTGACCCGTTTGCCACTTTTTCAGCCACGAACTTCGTGCACCCACCCTTATGAATATAATTGAATAAGAAATGTTGTCATAATTTCACCTTAAACCATTTCCATTGTAACCACACTCAATCTTCCAATTGATAGGTGTCTTTAATATCCAAAGTCAGTTGACTTGTCTAAATTTGAACAATGTTTTTTTGGGTTGTACTATTTTTCTATGTGATATGACAAGATGATACGACAATGACAAACCTAACTTTAAAGGAAAAACATTGAAAAATAAAGGCGTCCAAAATAGTGACAACCATAATCCTAAAGACAAAACAACAAAAAATACTCAGCCTGCCAAAAAATGTTTCCAAAACATACGAAATACCTCATGGAAGCAACTCCTCCACCTTCACCTTCCAACATGATTACATCCAAGTCCACTTGCTTCTGGCTGAGAGGCTCGGGGTACTATGATTTTGTAGAGGAAACCCTTAGGAGGCCTCATATGGATGGTAAATTATGTAGGGAAAGCATTAAAACTACCACAAATGAACAAATATATACAAACATCACAATAATATAACATCTCCTTGTCCCGAAACCAAACATGTGATGGTTCGCCAAGAGGGATATAGGGTGTCCATAATCCCCAAAGTCAGGTAGGCTGTATAGATGAAAATTTACTACAAAAGAAGGGTTTTCATGACCAACCAGAGATCTAACGTAGAGGCACCCCAAGAATAGTAAAAAACTAAACTTGTGCTGCTCACCCCACTAACATTAAAATAATATAGTAAAAATTAAGGACTAAATAAAGTGGGAATTAATAACATGATCGATCATTATTATGCTAATCACTCGAATCACCTTTTTTAATGAAGAATGGACATGTTTTTTCATGCAAGAAAGTTAATGGTTTAAATCACAATATTTGTCCATTTCTAGGATCCCTAAAAATAAACAATATTTATTGTTTTGAAATGCCTAGTTCTTTGACTTGGTTTATGTCCAAACCAGTGCTATAGTACTCATACATTCTTTCCCTATATTTGAAAATAGAGGTCAATTTCCCTTGGGCACTTGTAATGGACTTCACAATGATGTCCAAAGAAGTGGCCAAGGAGACTTTGCTAGGCTCTCTAGTGTCCCTTGATTGTTCCTTAAGGGTTCTTAATATAACCAACCCCTCATCAATTTAAGTGTTTACATTGGGTGGTTGTGGTGGGTTGGGGATTTGATCTTCTTGATTTTCTTCTGAGCGGTTTACATTTTCCCGAGGTTCCATTTTATTATATATGTTGCAATTTAAAATCCACGGCATGCAAATTAGGTTGGTTTTTTAATTAAAATACAAAATTACATTTTATTTTTTTAATTTAGATTCTTGGGAGTGAAAGACTAAATTGGAAATGACTAAATTGGGTTAAAAATAAGATAAATTAAACATACTTGGACATTATGGAAACATCCTTCCCTTGTTTCTCCTCTCTATCTCTTTATTTTATGAATGAGAGTAAAAACGTGAGCGTGATTTATGCACAATGAGCACAAATTACGCTTGTATCCCTTTAAAAATGTTTAACAATAGGAATGTGCACGCGTTCCTTCCACTAAACCTATGTGGCAAGTCTCGTGGAGGTTCATTCACTTCCAAAGCTATATGTTTAGGAATGTGTGTGTTCCTAAGAATGCGCATGCATTCCTACGAGTGTGTGTTCTTACTGACCCGCTTGCCACTTTTTCAGCCACGAACTTCGTGCACCCACCCTTATGAATATAATTGAACAAGAAATGTTGTCACAATTTCACCTTAAGCTGTTTCCATTGTAACCACACTCACCCTTCCCATTGGCAGGTTTCTTTAATATCCAAAGTCAGTGGACAGGTCTAACTTTGAACAAAGATTTTTTGGGTTGTACTATTTTTCTATGTGACATGACAAGGTGATACGACAATGACAACCCTAAAATTAAAGGAAAAACTTTGAAAAATAAAGGCATCCAAAATAGTGACAACCATAATCCTAAAGACAAACCAACAAAAAATACTCCACCTGACAAAAAATGTTTCCAAAGCATATGAAAGACCTCGTGGAAGCAACTCCTTGTTGACGGGCGAAATTGTCCGTCCGTCAATTGAGAGAGTGGAACCGGTCCGAGGTTGTCTAATAACCCAAGCCGTTTGGAATGAACCACCCTGACGAGTTTAACGGCTCCGTTGGCCGCTCTAAGGTCTTTTAAGAAAACCAAAGAGAAAACTAATCTAAACTAACTAATCTATCTAAAATAAAAATAAAACTAACTAAAACTAACTAAAACTAATAAAACAAACAAACAAACTAACACACTAATCTAATTAAAACAAACTACTAAATCTAACTAAAACTAAATCTAACTATTCTAACTATTATATACAATCTACTAATTACTATTATAATAACTCAAATCAACTATCTAATTACCAGCTGCAATATTACTTATTCACAAATGTACATTATAAACAACCTACAGATTTAATTAAAACCTGCAAAACTCATATGTTTTCTGCCCTAAGATAGCAAGATATGTTTTTTATTTTTATATTTATGAAAAAGAAATAAACATAACTGAAATTAAACAATCTAATATATTTACTGAAATTAAACAATCTAATATAAATCTAATTAAGCTTATATCTGAATTAAACTACTTAATGAAAACAGTAAGAAAAGATTAACTGACCTGGAAACGCTCCAAGTCTGCCCTGTGTATGATGACTTAAAAGCTGGTCGGAGGAGGGAAACTCGCACCGGTTAGTCCGTAAGCTTCTCATAAACGATTGGCTGTGCTGCTCTTTGAAGTGTTTTACAGGACAAACAAGACATAAAAGAAAATCATAACAATCTTATGATTATAAATCCCTGCAATAAGGGAAACCTGTTATGCAAAAACTTATATATAACAATTCAATTTATGAAGAATATAAACCTGTCATTCACAAACTGAATTAAAAATTGTTATGTCTTTTATCTACTTGGAAGAGACAAGATATGAATTACAATGATTAAAATTATATCATTTGCACATGATTTAGATATCTAAAGTAGTCATAAACCATAAACAAATTGATATACACAAAATGAAACAAAATGTTGATATAATGAGAAGCTAAAGCTGTGACAAAACACCAAATTCTGCTTCAGTTTGTATTAGAACTCCATATCCTTGTTCTCCCACGAATGAGGATGATGATTATTACAAAAATCATAAGTATATATAGGTNTTTTTGTATTATTTGATTTAACAAAATGATCAGTAGCATAGGGTAGGTAGGAGAATGTGAATAAGCTCAGCATTCTGAGCATTTCTTTTTCAGTAGTGTTCAGTTGATTTGGTTTCAGTTGTACAATCAAAGCAGAATAAGGTTTTGGGACCAGCCCAATGGATAAAGCACCGGTCTACATGATTCACAGGTATGTGGTTCTTGACACCTCCTGAAAGAAGCTGCCATCCCCAAGTGGAGCCTATGTTGGGGTCCTATAATTATAGGCGAATCGATTTTTCGACTGTTGATTTGGTGTTTGCCCTCGTGATGATGATGTCTGGCTCGGTTGATCCGATTTCCTCCCTCCATCCATTTCGCCCGATCCTCCATCATTTTGTTGCATCTTTCATCCTCCGCTGCGCCTTCACCCCCTTGTCTTTTGTCAGCCTCCACTATCCCGCCACCTTCACCTTTCCATAAGCAAACAGACTTAGGATAAACAAGAATAACAATAAAGTTAATATAGGTAATAATTGAGTAATAAACAACTCGTTTAATAATTGATTAATTATTAATTAAGTTAAAAAACTAGGTTAGTAACTAAGTTAGTTTTAAATTAAATTAAATAAAAATTTAAATAAACACAAAATATAAAACAAAATATTAAATAAAACATTAATAAAACAATAAAAAACTTATGTTAAAA
>SNQJ01S0073865.1:72438-108893 GCA_010110895.2 Picea sitchensis | reverse complement strand
TAAGGGGACCACTTTGGAGTTCATCCATATTTACTTCTTATCAACCATGACAAAAAAATAATGAGTCATATTTACATCAAACACTATTGGGTCCATTACCCAAACCTTTATGCTACGGGTCTTTCTTCAAGGGTTGACATCAATGACAACCAACCTTAATTCGGACTCGCATGGATATACGAAAAAGGAACCCCTTGGAGTCGTCTTTAAGCTTTTTTCAAACTCTCTAAACATGAAAATATTGTCGAGTGATTTTGATTCCTTTCCCACTCGTTAAAAGGTTTGAAAGGGCATCTTTCGAGTGATAATTTATCTCTTTTTAGGCCTCACTAGACTAACATTACGAAAAAGGACAACAATGGAGTCATATTTAAGTTGTTTTCAGACTCTCTAAATATGAAAAAACATCGAGTTTACCTTCTCTGGACTCGTTAAACAATCATACATTGAAGGGCTCATATGAGACCGAAACCTTATTTATTCCAGTTAACTAAACAAAGGAAGAGGGACTTACCGAAGGTGAGTCATATACATCATGTGTTACCCTCCTCGAGCTAGTTAAATTAAAAAGAGTTAGTCATCTATCTAGATGGGGGGGAAATTGAAAGAAGCAAGCCAAGCAGTTTTTGAGAACATTACCAGTATATGATCTCCCTTGAACACAACACTTTATCTTTGCACACATTTTAATCTGATGAACCTCTGCACTGAGCCAATCCTCTAAGTTTCTTTTTCTCCTTTGGGTCACGTGACGAAATTCACAACATCCACTGCATCATCAAGTTTTGGTCCATGTCATGTTTCTGTTGTTATGCCTCAGTGTTCAAGGGAAGTATCTGCCTCGAGAGTCAGCCATAAAAAATATCTTGTTTCAATACCTGTGTTAATCCATGTTCATTTGATCTACCATTTACATCTTTGTTTCCATTTCATGTCGTTTATGGGGGATACATCAAGGCCCTCCTTAAACGAGTCTATTCCTATCAACTTCAACACATTATCCAGGAACTAGACTTAGAAACCAGTTAGTACCTTGGGACCTGCATGCCTCAATGGCAGGCCTCCTCGCATCCAATAGTGGGTTTACATCATTGACCTCTGATCGGATGACTCCACATATGTTCAACTTCAACTCATCTATTCGCATTCATTGGAATGTACTTGAGTACCTTGGGAATCATTGACATCAATGGTGATATCCCTCGCACTTGTTAATGGTTTACCTCATTGATCGGTAATCAAGTGGTTTCTACCATGTTTGACATCAGGACATCTATTCACATGGTTATATTCAAACTACATCGGGATCGGTAAGAAGACCCTGGGTTGAGTTTTCACTCTTATGTATACTTTTCCCAGGTTGCGAAGGGGTTATTTTGAACTATGACACATATACTATTACATAGATCCACTTTGTATTGCTCGTGGCTATGTCTTGTCATCTCATAGATCCACAGTGTATTCTTCATGGCTATGATCAACTCAGGTCATAGGAGTATAGATCCACATTGTATATTCAGTGGTTATACCTTTTATCAATATAATTATGGATCCGCAATGTATTTTATGGTGAACATACATAAAACGTTTTTATCACTCAAGTAGAGGTATGCATGCCTTGGGTTTGAAACATGTCACAATGTTTGTTTGATGGTTGTGTGCATCTTTTTCCAGTATTTTTGCATCCATACCCTTGCTCAAAAAAGTCTACAAAGTACTTCATTCATCATGTCTTCTAACTTCGTACTTTGGGGGGAAATCTGTTACACATCAAATTTACTCACTTCAATAGTGTTGCAAGTGTCATCATTACAAGTGTTGTAAGTGTCGCATCTTATCCTCAAGTGTCTCATATTGACCACAAGTGTTGCAAGTGTCACAAAAATCATACTTCCATATTGCCTATGTCATTCCTCCAGCAACATCATAAGGACACTTAAGACACCTCAAAGACTAGTTTTGAAGAAGAGAAATCAGTTGACAAGGAGTACAAGCCTTTTGCCTCTGGAAAAACCACTCAAAATTGGATTTTGGAGGGAAACGCTCCCCTACCCACTATCAGGGAGTGCCAACGCTCCCTGGGCCTCTTTGGGGGAGCGTTCAAATGCTCTGTGTACCATTTTGGGGGAGCGCTACCTTTTCTGAGCGAAGTTTTGGTTTGTTGAGCTAAAACAAGAATCCCCTCAATTTTTGCATGTGGTTAGATTCGAATAGAAGGTCAAGGCATGATCTTAGGGAAGATCCTCAGCTAAAGGAGAAGAATCCTCAAATTGTCCCAAATATCTCTCAAGTGGTTGGGCATCTCCAAGGTTATATAAGGAGGCCTCCTCATGGTGAAAGGGAGGTGGAGACTAGAGATTGATACCAAAATTATGATCCAATAAGTGGTATTAACAGAAAATATTGGAGATATGAAACTTATGATCCCATAAGTGAGATTCCATCAAATAAATCAATGTATATTACTTGAGAAAAGGGGGACAAGGATAACTAGAAGAAGCGGTTGCACCTTCATCAAAGGATTGTAAGTACTTTTACTTGTTCTCATCAATATATCAATGCTTGGCCTATTTCTTTCAAACTTATGCTTGTTCCACATGAGTTTGTCTTCAATAGATAGATCTATATTTGAGTTAATATCAGTAGAATAGGAAGTCCATTGTATCTTTGTTTTTTCTATAGGACCTATCATGGAGCTTAGGATCGAAGATCAACCAGGACTTTGCAAGGACAAACATCGTTAATAAGGTACATATATTTCTTATTCTCCTTAATATATTATCTTGATTAGATCTAAAAGGATGGCAGTGTCCATGTTAAGCACTTTTCTGTATTGGCCTTAGGAGTCTAGAGACCAAGAGGGAATTCGCTTGTCCACAGGAGGATTCACCTGTAACACAAGTCTATCCTTGAAAAATAGCTTGCTCTACTCAAACAATCCATCAAATCATCCATCATTGGCAAAGGGAGTCTATACCTAATGGTTATCTTGTTGATGGCTCTAGAATCTGTACACATTCTCCATCCTCCATCCTTCTTTGGACTTAACACAGTCGGTATTGTGCATGGGCCTAGGCTTTCCCTGACTAAACCTTTATCCAACAACTCTTGGACTTGATTTTTGACTTCCTCATTCTCTCTAGGTGTCAACCTATAAGCTGCTTTGTTTGGTAAACTAGCTCTTGGAATAAGGTCAATATGATGGATTATACTCCTAATGGGTGGCAATGAGTGAGGTAACTCATCCACTACTATGTCAGCAAAGTTTTCTAATAGTTCCTGGATTTCTTCAGGAAAATCTTCCACAGAAGTATTTGTAAGGATAACTCTAGGCTTCCTCACTACAACAAACTGCATTTCTTTCTCCTTCTTGACTTCATGCAAGATTTCCTTCCCACTCATGAGAAGTATACTTGAACTAGCTTCCCTCTCTTGTTCTTTGTCTTCTATGGGTAACAACATATGTGTACTACCATTCTTTTCTAGGGTATAAGTGTTCTTTCTTCCATCATGAATAAATTTTCTATCAAACTTCCATGGTCTCCCCAATAAAATATGACAAACATCCATAGGAATTACATCACACAATATTTCATCCCTATAACATCCTATTTTAAATTCAACTTGCCATTGTTGACTTACCATTACTTGGTGTCCTTTCTGCAACCATGATACCTTGTATGGGTTTGGATGTGCAATTTTCTCCATCTCCAGTTTCTCCACCATCTCTATGGATACTAGATTGTCAGTGCCCCCACTGTCTATGATCACCTTCCAAACTCTATATTCTGTCTTGCAAGCAGTTCTGAATAGGCTTGTTCACTAAATTGGTTCCTCCATCTCCTTCTCTAGTTTAAGAATAATTTTCTTCATCATGAGGTTATTTCCTCCTTCTGATTCTTCTACTTCCACATGCTTCAGTTCTTCAACAACGTGTGCTTCGCCTCCTCCTTCTTTATTTCTCTCAGGACATTCCCAAGTCTTGTGCCCTAATTTTCCACGGGTATAAAATCTAAGTTCACCTCCTCTGGCTCTTCCTTATCCTCTATAAAAATAGATTATTCCTCCATGTTGTCCTTCTTTATAACTTCCACCTTTCTCAAGGTGACTATAATGTTTTCCAGCTTCATGCTTTGGCTTATGGAACTTCTCTCTGTTGGTTCCCTTACCTCTGCTTGAATTTCCTCCCCTATTCCGTTGTCTTTGTTTCCTGCCCATTTTTTCTTCATCTTTCAAGGCTGCTTGATAAGCATCCTCGACTTTACTAACAGACATCATGTTGGTCTCCTCTTGTATTTCATATCTCAGCCAATTGATATACCTGGTTGTCTTTTCATCTTCATTTTCTTTCTGTCTAGCCCTGATGTTTAGTCTATAAAATTCCTTGGTGTACTCCTTCACTGATAATCTTTTCTGTCTTAGGTTCTTCAATCTTCTAAATAGATTGATTTGATATTCCTTCAGGATAAATTTGGCTTTCATCTTGGCTACCATCCTATTGCAGTTCTTAATTTTTTGCTTACCTTTGCTCCTGTGTTCGGCTTGCAGTTCATCCCACCATAGCGCTGCATGACCTTTCAGTCTAGTCACTGCATGCTTCACCATCTTGTCTTCTTTGATATCTTCGTAATTGAAGTAGTTGTCCATAGCACGTACCTAATCCAACAATTATTCAACTTCTAAATTACCTTCATACATTGGTACCTCTATCCTTGCTCTGGCTCCTATTCTTGAAACAACTTTCAATAAGAAATATTGTGAGGCATCCTCTACTACATTTTCTTTGACCTCCATCTCTTCTCTCTCAGCTTCAATGATATCTCTATCATCCGGTGCTCTTCTCTGCAATGTTTCCATGGCGTCTAGTCTCATTTAGAGTCGCCTCATTTCTTCTTCCATTTCCACATTTTCTCTACGCCTTCTGGGTGGAATGATTTCACTGCATTACCTTCTGATGCCTTCAAACATAAATTAAATCTTGATACCAGGAATGATACCAATTATCTCCTTTCTTCCTTTGTTTGTTCTCTGCAAACAAATTCAATATCATCTCTGATACCACCTGATGCATCCCCCCTACTCCCCCGTAGGGATACATGACCTCCCAGTCAAGGATCTCCAATTCTTGAGTCAAATGACCCTCTAAAACCTTAATGGTATCCTTCTGTATCTAAAATCAGGCACTTTTGGCTTCTTGGTGCAGGTCTAATAGCACTTGGAACCTTCCCTTTCTCTCTCCTGTGAAATCTCAGATTACTGGGCGTTGGATCCTTTTTCTGATAAGCCCCCTCTTGATGTGACCTTAGGTGATAACCTCTCATGACCACGCGATTGAAGGCATGACCAAAAGATGTTTGGTATCAAACTACGTTTCAACCCGCAATTCTCTTCGATCCTCCACATGTCCTCTTGCCAAAACCACGGTCTGGATTGTGGCCCACCCTCAACGTTTTAAAGTTCAAGTAACTCTTGTCCCCGCAATTCTACAAGACTGTCGATCTTCTGATATTAACGGTACTGTCTAAATTGATAGTTCAGATATTCCCTTTTCAAATCCATGAACCATATCTACCCCTCCTAAATCAATGGATGTGATCTCCTTAGTGATTCTGAACTTCAGACTTTTCAAGTCTCAAACCCTTATTTCCTTTGTACGTCAATCTTCCAGAGTTGACAATCTATGGGCACCTATCCTCCTAAACTAATGACCCTGCTTCTACTTCGGATGTTTTACCTTTCAACTAGATCAACGGTCATGTGACCCTCTTCTCAATCAATGATCGAGATATCCTTCGGTTCTTCAGAATTCTGAGATATCAAATCTCAAACTTCACCCTTTTTGCCAACAAATTTTATCCGAAGGCTATAATCCACTAACGCGTGTCCACTTGATCTGAAGATCAAGATTTACTTTGGGTCTTTACCCAGAGTCCACAGATTTGTGGCACTTGTCCTCTGGATATGACGATCAAGGATTGATTTGGGTATTTACCCAGAGTGCATGGATCTATTCAATGTCTCTCTTAGATCTGAAGGCTATGAATTACTTCGGGACTTTACCCAGAGTCCACAGATTCATTCCACGTCCCTTCTTGATCTGACGGCTATGAATTACTTCAAGAATTTACCTGGAGTCCACATATTCATGTCACGTCCCTTCTTGATCTGACGGTTATGAATTACTTCAGGACTTTACCCAGATTCCACACATTCACGCCATGTCCCTCTTGATCTTATGGCTATGAATTAATTTGGGACTTTACCCAGATTCCACAAATTCATGCCATGTCCCTTCTAGATCAGACGGTCTAGATTCACTTCGAATGATCCAACGCTTGAGATTTGTTTCATCTCTCCATCTCTTTGCGCTTTGGGAGTGTCAAGTCTCAAAATTGCCTCCCCCTGAACTCATGGTATCTAACAGCTCATATTCAATTGGTCGATCCAATGCTTGAGGTTTACTTCAGATGATCTGATGGTTCAGATATGCTTCGGATGATCAAATGATTGAGATTTTACTTCAGCTCTTCGGACTTCGGAAATATAAATTCTCAAACCTTGGTGAGTTGTCTCTCCTACATGTGCGAAGCACTAAGGCTCGTGCACCTTTCTCTGATAATATGGTTGTTGATCCCTTGTACTATGATCCAACGACCACTTTTTCTCCTCCTCCTGAGCTTCTGATTTCTTCAGACTTAGAAGATTTATCAGTCTTTAAAGGTTTCAACCTTTGCTCCTCCTACGAGTCCAAATATTAGATCTATTCAACACTTATGAAAGTGACATCCCTTCTTATATTTATCCTTAAAGGATTTTGAATTCCCATGCACCCCTTACGTTCGGGGATTTCGATCACTCAGTTCAAAGGATTTCTTGAAAATAAATTCTTCTCACCCTCTTGGCGTTCCTCTGTTTTGGTTCTTCGATGCTTGGTTGCTTCTTGACGTTGTGCACTCCTTGCACTTGTTCTAAGTTTCCTTTTCTCTATCTTTGAACTCTTTCTAAGTCAATATGAGACTCAGTCGATGCACTCCTTGTGTTCGAGATGCACACCTTGCATACGAGTTTTAGAGGAGAAGAAATTGAAACTAATCCAGTTTCGTCACGAACTCATACGATCAACTTCTCAAACAATCATACATGAATGAAAATGAGCTAAATCACATACACATAATGAAACATTCATTCAATCACACATTAAAATGAATGCAGTCCAAGATTTGGGACAATTCTGTCTATTCTATTAATTCATGAAACAAATTACATAGTATTGTAGTTCTCCACTGCATCTTTCTTCTACTCTATTATGCTCTACTGATCCCTATCTCATAATAATTTTATAATGAAACAACAAACTATCTGAGGATTGGCTCCACGATCTCTCTTCATCCTTTCTGCAACCTATCCTATCAAACTCTTAGCGGTTACTGTTGGCACAGGGGCAGACCCAGGGTTTATCTCTAATAGCGCACCAAAAATCCCTAACTATTGGCCCTTTCAACAACACCTGTGAAGCATATGCAGTCTCACTCGAAGTAGCTATAGGGGGTTGCAGGACATAGGTGTCTACAACCAGAGGAAATGCAGAGTGGATTCACAACAACAACACACAGTCACTTAGTTATTATTTATCTTCCTTAAACCTATTGCGCAAGTTATATCTCATATCTAACAAAATATCATAATAGCATCATATCCAATGACAGAGAACACAACATCAAACACTCATAACACAAGATATACGTGGTTCACCCTCTCCCTAGGGCTACGTCCATAAAACTCTACTTTATGATATATTAAGATGGAAGCATGCAGTTCTTATCTGTGCTCTTGGCTAGCAGATCTTCTCTTCTTCTCTCTCTTTCTCTCCCCTCCCTGCGCATCGAGCTGTAGGGTTGATCTTTGCACCTAGCTGAAGATCTTACAATAAAGAAAGGCCCTCACACACAACACTTCTCTCTCACACAATAGTACTCAATCGATCACACAACAACAAAGGACTCTCAACCAACTTAACACCAACCCATCCCAAGTCCTTTAGACCTTTATTTATACATTACAATAGCTCTCAGACACCCTTAGGTTAAAACCTAAGTTTCAAAACCCTATATACCAAAACCCTAGGTGTCTAAAACCCTAGGTCAACTTGACCCACCTTTTTAGGGCTTCGTCAGCCTGTCTTTCCTTCCTTCACTCGCGGTGCTTCAAATAATATATTGACATATTCTTTCTCTTGCTGAGTTGTCCACAATCCCTCTTCCTTGTTGATCTGTCATCCTCGATCTCCTAGTCCAATGACTTTCTTTCTCTTACTTCGCACCATCTTTTCTACTCTTTTGCTCACTTCGAACCAGTATCAATCACCATGTTTTCCGCATGATTCACATTTTTCCTTTTCTCCCTTAATATTTTCTTGCTTCCATAACCAAGGGCCAACAGGCCCCCAACACTCACCTGTGACACATCCTGAGGCACTTCAGGTCTGAATTTTCTGTTTCATTTTGAATTTAGACTGTGTAGGGAAGCCTGTGATTTCTTCTCTGTTCCTCCCTTCTATGTGCAGACAGTATTTTATGTGTCTGGTACCTAGTTTCAACTGCACCTAGTACCTAGACCCTTTTTCTTATGCTTTTACTAAGAGATGCGAGGCAACTGGTTTTCATAATACAATTTCAACCGACTTTTGTTCACCAAACCTTCCTTCCATTCTCCAGTCAAAGTATTCAACTGTGTATCTCCTCCTTATGTAACATAGGCAACCTCATATGGTCCCAGGAAATGCGTCCTTAACTTCCTTGGATGCTTCATGAACTTACTGTCATATACCAATACCAGATATCCTTGCTTGAAATATTTCTTCTTGATGTGTTTTTCATGGTAGGCCTTTTCTCTTTCTTTCTGAACCTGCTGGTGAAATCCTAGAATAAATTTGTCTTCTTCCAGTTCAACCAACTATGCAAGCCTCTCTTGCACAACACCAGTGTCATCCATATCTATAAAGGCTGCAATTCTCAAACTAGGAACCTAATATTCCATGGGTACAACTACTTCTAGACCATAGACCAATTTAAAGGGGGTCTGCATGGTCAGTTTCTTGCAAGTGGTTCTATAGGCCCATAATACTGCTGGTACTCTCAAATCCTAGTCATCCCTGTTCACACTGCATATCTTCGACAATGCGGCCTCCAATATCTTATTGAATGCTTCAATTGTCCCATTTTCTTGTGGATGATAGGGCATGCTCTTCTAATGGTGAACTTCAAATTCCTGAGTCAAGGCTTCAATAGTATTGTTAATAAAATGTGTGCCTTGATCGCTCATAAGGATTTTTGGGCATCCAAACCTAGTTATGATATCATCAAATATGAAGCACGCAGTTGTAGTTGCACTACAGTCCTTAACTGCTCTTGTTTTTTCCCATCTGGTCAAATACTCTGTCGCGGTGATTATGTATCTAGCTCCTGTGCGCTTTCTTGGTGGGTTGATAGGTCCCACGAAGTCAATGGCCCATTTCTCAAATGCTTGTAAGGTCAGCTAAGGTGCTAAAGGCATCTCATCTCTTTTAGACGGTTTCCCAACTCTTTGGCATACATTACAAGCCTTATAGTATTCCTTAGCATCTTTGTGTAGAGTAGGCCACCAAAGTCCAGCCCTAATAATATTTTGCAATGTTGCTTTCCCTACATAGTGTCCTCCTGCGATGCCTTCATGTTCTTCTACGAGGATCAATGGTCTCTCTGCTTCCATAACACACCTCCTCAATATTTCATCAGGTCCCATCTTGTATAGTTGTCCAACTATAAGTGAAAAATATGCAGTGCGCACTACCAACTGTTTCTTTTGAGTGATTGTATATTCACTAGATGCCATTCCTGTTGACAGGAAATGCACCATGTCTGTGAAGTGATCATCAACCTTCATAATGGACAACAACTATGCATCTGGTAGTGTATAATAATATACCTCGTGTCCTCCTACATTGTCTAACACTTTGTCAGTGAATGGCGTAGGGAAGGGGTCATGCAAACAGGCATCATTCAGCTTCCTAAGATCTATATAGATCCTGATTTATCCTGTCTTCTTATCTTGTACCACCATAGGGCTAATCCATTCTGATTCTTCAACAAGTTCTATGATTCCTACTTCCAACATTTTGTCAAGATCAATATTCACTTTCTCTTTATATTTAGGGTTCAATCTATAGGGTCTTTGTTTGACTGGCCTTGCATCTAGTTTCAAAGGGATTCTCATTTCTCCCATGGGTCCTTTAATGCCCTTCATATCAGTGAAATTGGTTGGAAACAAGTCCCGATATTCATGCAGTAATTATGTGATCTTGTCAATAGTGGAAGCATCCCAATAATCTCCAACATTTGCAAGATTTGGTGTCTGTTCTGTTCCAATGTTGACTTTTTTTATTTTGATTAGATGTCCAACAAAAGGTAGTTCGACTTCTGGTCCTTCTACATCTATTTTTCCTTTTGTTTCTGCGATGTTCACATTCCTAGGATCATCGTCTTCAGCAACATTGATATTGTAACGGCCTTAAAACTTCTAAAGAGGCATATTCCATTCATCCTCTTCTTGCTCCAAAGGGAGGCTAGGTGCCTCCTTAAACACTTTCTTTATTACAACCTGTAATTCTTGGTCTACTGTAGGATATTGGCTTTCAAGCAAAAAGGTAGTTACAAAGTTATGGGTCATACCTTCCCAATCTGCAGTGATGAGGCACAGTTTTGCTTGAATATACCAATTGATGGGAGTTGTGTCCAGTGTGTTAATGAATTTGTGTACCCACTGTTCTTGAGGAATGTTTCTCCAAGATTCCTCACAAATTTGCAAGTGGTCCTTTGGGCAGCTTCGACATGTGTACCTAACTTCGCATCCTTCTACTTGCTCTGAAAATCGCATTGCCATCAAAGTGTGACATTGTACCCAGTATGTAATGTTTTTTTTGTGTGTCCCCCACCATCTCGTTGGAGTTGATTTCAGGGCCTCATCCATTTCCAACAATCTTTGTTGTGTTGGTACAATTTCTTCAAATTTCACTAAGAATGCTTCTAAGTGATTTAGACCGTCAAAGGTGGACAAGTTACTTATTGTTGTGTCGATACAGAGGAATTCTCTGGTTAATATAGAACATCTCCTTGTAGATACTTTGTACATTTTGTTATTCCGGTTCTCAAGTGCTTATTCTGAATCTGATGAGCATGCATTGTCACTTCGCCAACTCAAATTCCCATCTGTTGTAGGATTAATGTAGTCCTATTGTCTAGTTGTTAATTTGTATATGTTTTCTAGTTCATATGCGCGGTCTTCTTCTCTGATGGGTTCTGCGTATCTCTAACCTTCATTAGGATCCAAAGGTGCAATGACCCTAAGGCCATCTCCTTCAAACTCCATTATTCTTTTCTTTAAATCAACCACAATGGAATTATTGAAAGCCTAATCAATTCCTAACAGTGGAGGGTAAGGAAAACTATCATCAACTATCTCAATCACCTCAAAGTTTGCAAACATACTTACTCCATCGATGTCCATAGGGAAATGCTCCAGTATTCCAAAGGGGCTTACAGCTTGTTGATTAGCCATCCTAATCCTGATAGGGGAATAGATCAACTTAGGTTTTCCCATTAGTGCCCAGGTCTGCTTCATCATGACGTTGACCTCTGACCCTAAGTCGAGGACCACATAGTCTATATCGTACTCTCCAATCTGAGCATTAAGGTGTAGTTATTTATTTGTCCTTCTCTTCTTGGATAATTGATGTACTGCTTTATTCAGCAAAGGATCTACCCTTCCTGTCTCATACTATCTGATCAAATTTTGTAGTTCTTGTATGGCCTTTTCATCTTTAATCAACTCAATAAATGTATACAAGAAACTGATAAGTTTACTCACCTCTTTTCCATATCCATGCGAAGTCGACTGATCAAATTCCAGAGACATTCCATATTCTCTTACTTATGGTCGAACCTTTGCTAAAGAAGCATGATCTCTTCTGAATTATTTTCTTGCCTCCTCAAATATTTGTTTTTCTTTCTTCGCATCAAACATTTGTGTATTCTCTGTATATTTCCTGACTCCTTATTCTTCTGTAGTATTTCCTTGGATCACTCTGTCTTCTCCTGTAACAACGCCTCCTCGTGTGATAACAATGACTTTGGGATCTTCTCTATGAGGTTCTGTTTTGATTACTTGTATTTTTTGGTTTCCTCCTCATTTCTCCTGAATCTTAGCCAGCAATGTTGGACATTCCTTGATAACATGCTTGAATGAGTTGTAGTAGCTGGAAGTGGTACAAGGGTTCTGACAGTCACTTGCCATGTTTCCTGTTTGTGTGCAGTTATAACAGATGATCTATCCTTGACCTCAACCCATACCTCCTCCCCTTTCTCTTCCTCAGAATCCACCCCGAGGGTTGAAGTTTCCTCTCCTAGGGGAATTATACTGTGCAGTGGTTCCTTCTTGTTGTACTTCACCTTGAATTTTGTATATATCACTCAACCTTTCATGCATGATATTGTAAGCCCTATAATCCCTGTCATTGTGTCCTACCAACTTACAGAACGTACAATACATATTTTTGGGTGTCTCGACATATTTTTGCAAATAGTAACATTCACTAGGGCGATGTCGATTTCTACATACCTCGCACCAAGGTAGGGTAACTTTCTTCAAAGGGATTGAAGCTCCAGAGGCCAAGTATTCATGAAATAAGGGGAAGTATTCCTTGTCATGGCCTTCTAATTTTCAATTGATACATCAGATGTATTCTCTTTTATCTTTCCCTTTTTACTTTTTCATATCTTCGACCTGCAATGATAATCTAGTTAGCTAACTCAAAATTTGACTCATACCTGAGCTGGATTCTCCCATCGGGGTTGATTCTAATTTCATGGAGATATCCAGTGCCTCGGCCTGCGAAGTAATCTTTTGTTGCATCAAAGGAACTTTGATGTGTGGCAAGAGGGAAGCAATGAACCATTCCTTGTTATGCTCATCTGGGATTTGAAAACTCAAATGGCCTGTCAAGGTCTTAAATCTCCGATCAAACTCCCACACAGGTTCAACTATTCTCTGCTTGATTTCTTAAAGTTTTGTAATGCACTGCGACTTTGATTTAGGTTTCTTGAATTCGTCAGTTAGCGCATTCTTAATGGCATTCAGCAGTTTAGGTGTAGCTCCTTGGATGAATTTCGTGTACCAGCTCAATGCGTGATCTCTTAGGGTAGTGTTGAACTGAGCTCGTTTGACAGCTTCATCGGTGATATTCTTAATACTCCACACAGCTTCACATAGAAACCTGTGATGATCAGGATATTCAGATCCATCTCCTCTAAAGGTGGGTAACCTCATATCATCTACCATAGATCTTCCTAGGTTCCCTGAGTAAGTATGTGGTGGGTTGCTAGTGACAGTTCTTTGAGCTTTTTTATGACTTAGGTTACTCTGGTTACTTAACGTTGCTGAAGAAACATGAGGAATAATAGTACTTACTTCAACAGTCGACATAGTTCTTGAAGTTTTTGACTCTTCTCAGTGAGGTTCCTTTGTCCTAGTGGATTCTAAATTCTCTTCGTCTGTCAGATTTGCCTCTTCTCCACTGTAGAACCGTCCGTCTCCATAGTTCTTCTTAAATAGGTTCGCGAGATGAACTTCTCTGAACACTCTCCCACTGCATGTATGTCCAGCCTCTGTGTCATTGTTGTTGTTACTGCCTGAATTTTTTAACATTATCTCTTTCAATCTGAATGATTATTGTATCTTCAAGATGTTCTTCTCATGCAATAACATCTTTATCTTCAACTTCATAAAATGTAAAAAATTTCCTCTGGGTCCCTTAAAGAAATATCTCTCTGCTTGGCTATATGATTCCACTATGTCAATCACAAACTCAGTGATATGCCCTCCGATGGTGTTATAAACCAGTGATCTATTTCTCTTGACCCGACATTGTCAACTCTCTTGACCTTCTTGATCAGTGCCGACGTCCAAACCATAGGTGGTTTGAGTCTTACATCGAACTGGGTATCTGCTAACTTAGCTAGCCACTCATATAACTCCTGATGGATTCCTCCAAAGAAAATCTCGTGTATATTAGTAAAGATATGTCTTCCCAACCAATACTCTATACCAAGACTAGGGTTCTTGTTGTTGGATTTAGCAAAGTCCTTTTCTTACATTCCCTCAAGAAGATTCATGTCCCAACAACGGAACCATTTGTTGGCACAGGGGAAGACCCAAGGTTCAGCTCTAACAATGCACCAACAATCCCTAACTACTAGCCCTTTTGTCAACACCTACGAAGCAGATGCAGTCTCACCTGAAGTAGCTATAGGGGGTTGCAGAACATAGGTGTCTACAACCAGAGGAAATGCAGAGTGGATTCACATCAACAATACACAGTCACGTAGTTATTATTTATCTTCCTTAAACCTACTGCGCAAGTTATATCTCAGATCTAACACAATATCACAATAAAATCATATCCAATGATAGAGAACACAACATCAAACACTCATAACATAATATATACGTGGTTCACCCTCTCCCTAAGGCTACATCCACATAATTGTGGTTTATGATATATTAAGATGGAAGCATACAGTTCTTATATGTGCTCTTGGCTAGCAGATCTTCTCTTCTTCTCTCTCTTTCTCTCCCCTCCTTGTGCACCTAGCTGCAGGGTTGATCTTCGCACCCAACTGAAGATCTTACAATATAGAAGGCCCTCACACACATCACTTCTCTCTCACACAATCGTACTCACTCGATCACACAGCAACAAAGGACTCTCAACCAACTTAGCACCAACCCATCCCAGGTCCTTTAGACCTTTATTTATACATTACAATAGCTCTCGGATAGCCTTAGGTTAAAACCTAAGTGTCAAAACCCTAGATACAAAAACCCTAGGTGTCTAAAACCCTAGGTCAACTTGACCCGCATTTTCAGGGCTTCACCAGCCTATCTTTCCTTCCTTCACTCATGATGTTGCAAAGCATCTGTTGACATCTTATTTCACTTGTTGAATTGTCAACGATCCCTCTTCCTTGTTGATCTGTCATCCTCGATCTCCTAGTCCAACGGTTTGATTTCTCTTACTTCACACCATCTTTTCTGCTCTTTTTCTCACTTCGACCCAGTATCAGTCACTGTGTTTTCCGTGCAGTTCACATTTTTCCTTTTCTCCCTTAATCTTTGCTTGCTTCCATAACCAAGGGCCAATAGTTACCTACTTTGTCCTATTACAATAACTACGATTTATTGCCAGATAAGAGTCAAAACTCTATATCTGTAACTCCTTACATTCCTTCATGACTTTACAAACACAACATATTTAAAAATGTTGCTTTCAAAAATATCCCAACAACTCAATTTACTCCTGAGTTAATTGTTGATTTGAAACTTTGTCATGCTGAGATGGCGTTTATTTGCCTCCACACTTGCGTATTTGACTTTGGAGGGGATGCTCCTACATCACTTTATGTGCTTAATGAATGGAATATTCATAAATTACTTGGATAAGTTTGTCATAGTATTCCTGGACAACATACTTGTCTATTCTAAGTCATAGGAAGAGAATGAACATCACCTAAGATTGGTAATGCAAGTGATGAGAGAACATCAGTTGTATGCCAAGTTGAGTAACTGTTCTTTTTACCAAGAACATATCCCTTACTTTGGAGCAAATTATTACCAAGAACATATCCCTTATTATCAAAACATGGTATAGAAGTAGACCCATATAAGATTGAAGCCATTAGAGGATGGCCAACGCCTAGGAATGTTTCAGAAGTAAAATGTTTTATGTGGTTAGTTGGTTACTACAGAAGATTTATAGTAGGGTTCTCTAAGATTTATCATCCCGTCGCTTCTTTGCAAAATAAGGGAATTAAATTTGAATGGACATCTGAGTGTGAAGAGAACTTTAATTTGTTTAAATAATTAATTACTAGCGCACCTATTCTAAGGATTGTTGACCCAAATGAAATTTTTGTGGTATGTACATATGCATGCAAGGAAGGAATTGGTGGAGTCCTCACTCAAAATGGACATGTCATTGGTTATGAGTCTAGAAAGATTAAAGAACATGAGAGGAACTATGCCACGCATGACTTGGAACTTGCTTCCATTTTTCACGCATTGAATATGTGGTGGAATTATTTCATGGGGAAGATATATGAACTAAGAACAAACCATTGTGGTCTGAAATATCATTTTGAACAACCAAATTTGAATGCCAGGTAGACAAGATGGCTAGAATTTTTAAGTGAATACGACTTTGATATCAATCATATCAAAGGAAAGGAAAATAAATTTGTTGATTCACTTAGTAGAAGAATACATCTCATGCATGGTACAGTTGTTAAGTATGCACGAGTCAGATTTAAAGAGAAAATTTTTAGATGTTGTCACAGATCAGCATTACCTATAGGTAAAAGAAAGCTTACAGCAAGAAAATGTACAACAAAAAATGAAAGAGTATGAGATGAAGGAAGATGGATTACTTATGCATAAAAATAGAATTAATGTTCCTAGTTACGGAGAACTCGGGAATTTGGTATTAAAAGAAATGCATAATGTTCCATATGTTGGACATCTCAGTTACCAGAAAACAATTGCAGCAGTAAGAATCCAATTATTTTGGCCGAGAATGAAAAAGGATGTTGTTGATTACATTTCCAAATGTATGGAATGTCAGAGAGTGAAGGTTGAGCACAGGCACCCAGTGGGTTTGCTACATTCCTTACCAATTCCAGAGAAGAAATGGGAAGTGGTAACCATTGAATTTATAACAAAATTTCCCAAGACAACAAGACAACATGATTCGATCATGGTAGTGGTTGATAAATTGACAAACTATGCTCATTTTTTTTTATGTATAAAAAACTCATACAACAACTAATATTGCATAAATTTACATGAAAGAGATTGCTAGGTTGCATGGGATACCTAGGACAATTGTCTCAGACAGAGACACAAAGTTTACTTCAAATTTTTGGAGGGGATTGTTTAAAGGATTTGGTACAAATATGAACTTTAGCACAACATACCATCCACAGTGAGATGGGTAGACAGAGAGAGTCAATTGAATAATTGAAGACATGTTAAGAATGTATGTGATGGATAAGCCATCCAAGTGGGAAGATTACTTGCACTTGGTTGAGTTTGCCTATAATAATGGGTAACAAGCTTCATTGAAAATGATCCCATTTGAATCTTTGTATGGAAGGAAATGCAATACTTAACTAAGTTGGGACAAACCAATAGACAGAGTGGTACTTGGGCCATAATTGCTCAAGGATATAGAAGACCAGATGGTTAAGATTAAGCAGAATTTAAAGGCGGCTCATGATAGACAAAAAAATTATGTAGATCAGAACACGACGACTAGAGAATTTAAAGTGGAGGTGCGTGTTCTTTTAAAAGTGAAGCCCAAGAAGATATATTTGAAGTTGGGTAGTTGTACAAAGTTGGCAACCAGATTCTGTGATCCATTTGATATATTGGACAGAATAGGGCCAGTTGCATACATGCTTGCATTGCCTACTTCCATGAATGTGCATAATGTATTTCATGTCTCTTTTCTATAAAAATATATACATGATCCTAACCATGTTATTGATTGACATTTGATTCAGGTAGGGACAGAGGGATAGTTTCAGGTCCAACCAATGTGAATATTGGACAGAAAATTTAAAATGCTCCAAAATCAAGTTATAGAGATGGTAAAAGTCCAATCGTCCTATTATGGTCCTGAATATGCTACGTGGGAGCATGAAGATGCCATGCAGGTGGAGTACCCGCATCTTTTTGAATAAATTTTGAGATTTTGATCTTTGTTTTGTATATGCACTGAGGACAGTGCCAAAATAAGGGGGAGGGGATGTAACACCTCAGGTTTTGAACCCCGTATTAAATATTGTATTTTGTTAAGTTATGAAAGGCCAGAGCTCCTAAACAATTATTAAGAGGCAAGTGTGCCTAGGATATGTAATGTTTTGATCATTATGAATAATAAATACATCATTGGTTTCTAGACAGACAAGGAAAAGAGTTATAGGGGGCTATGATTCCATAAGAGAGGGGTCTTGAGGGGCTAATTACTTATTTTATATTTTATTTACCCATTATTGTATTAATGGAGAATAACAGTTACATGAGATTCTTGGGGAGGAAGGCCAAGTGGTTCCTGAATTACAAGAGTTACATAAACCCATCCTTGGTTTGTTTGGGGGTTCTCACTCATTTTCCCATTCTTGTTCTTCTATTGGTTTCTTCACTCATTCACTCAATGAATCACTATTCACACCTTTCATTGGGATTTCACTCCATTCATTATACCACCCACTCATATTTCCTCATTCATGTCTTGTCTTGGGAAAGGAAAGTGAATTGTTGAAGAACATCCATGGTATGGTTGGTTGTAGATATTGTTGGTGTAATCCATCCATGAATCAAGACCTGCATGTATGATATGCTTTGGTATGTGCCCAGTATTTCTCACAACTGTGAGTCTTGAGAGTCATAGCATGGATATTCTAGACTGGTTGCGCTGGAGCTCTAGAAGGATATGGACAGTCTTAGAGGTTGCATGGTAGAGAAGGGAGGGTCCATTCTCTTAGGTTGTGTAGGTCGGGTAGAAGAGAGTTGTGTAGTTGGATTATTGTGGGTGTTGGGAAGCCTATGAGAGATTGAGTGTTGACTAGTTTGTGAACTCAAGTGACACTCTGGAACTGTCCTTATGGATTCATAGAGTTCGCTCGGGGGTGACATTGTTGTTGAGACTTGGAACAATGGTGTCTACAGTTGGGTGGAACATCCTTGGTATGAAGACAGTTGGTGTCTTGTTTTAGAAAAGATAAGTTCTCTCTGTTATGGTTATTTACCTGTGTATCTTTATTTCCATTGTGTATTTAATTATCTATGAATTTTTCATCTATAATATGCATACTTGTTTGTTATTGTTGTGCATGTCGTATGGTTCATTTCATTTATGTTTAGCATGAATATTGATCAATTCATGTGAATATTTCATGAATCCTTGTTATTTAAATTTATATCATAGGTTGAATTAGTCCATAAGGGGACTTGAAGTTAGCATGCTCAACCTGGGGGTGGTTGGGTATGTTACACCAATTGATCCATCGTCAAGGAAAAAGAGGCACATACTGGTATGCATTGACTATTTGACCAAATGGGATGAAGTAAAAACTATGAAGGATTCCACAGAACAAAATGTAGTTGCATTCCTCCAAGAATGCATATTCTCAAGGTTTTTTTATACAAGAGATATAGTCACAAACCAACGACCCTGGATTAAATCTAGACTTATTGAGGAAATCATGAAGGAACACAACATCCACCATAGGAAATAAACACCCTACCATCCACAAGAAAATGGATAGGATAAATTGATGCAGGAGCATCATCGTCATCATTACATGAGGCAAGGTGGAATACAACTCAACATCCAGTGCAACATACTAAACTGGTTTGGATTCCAAGGAGGGTGCGTCACTTTAAATTTTTTAAAATCATTGCAATTAAAGATCTCATAAAATCTTGAATCTTGAGCCATTGTAATGTGCTCTAGGGGATTGTATTTTCTTTTAATGTTTGTAGGATTGTATGTCTTTTGAGCGTCGACTCATATATCAGTTGTAATACTCATTTATTGTAATAATATTTAGTGGTAGGATGCTTTAATGATGATATGAAAGAACTACGATGGTCTGGAGGGAAGGCTCAAGAATCCCCCTCATGTATAAATCAATGTAATATATGCCCAAATGAGGTTGTTGAGATTTGTTGTTGTTTTTGTTGTTAATAGTTGTGTAAAGAAGAATTTGAAAGTTGTAGAGAGTTGTTGAACTCCTTGTAAATGTTTGTTGAAGAAATATCAAAGAGAGAATTTCTTTCAAGTTCTGAGATTTCTTGATTCTCAGTAATTGGGTAAATGTTGTGTTATTTACATTTTTGTTTTATGTGTGTGTAAATCTAAATGTATTTTTGAATGAATACTTAATGTCTATTTAAGTTTCAATTGTTTCTCTTCTGAAATCTTGGTGCAAGGAGTGCACAGTGCCCACACAAGGAGTGCAGAGGAAGAAGTGTTACAGGTTTAGAAGCTCAGGAGAGATTGTGTAAGTTTACAAAGAGCGAGCACAAGGAGTGTGCCTATACTTGTAAGAGTATAAATGATTAGAGAGGAGACTGGTGCAAGGATTACACAGAGCTAACACTTATTTAAAGTATTGAATAAGATCAGAGGAGAATTAGTGCAACGTGTGTGCAGGAGACTTCTTTACGTCTCAAGCCAAGGAGGGAAGCACAAAGATTTCTCCAAGGCTCGAGTCTTTCCAAAATAAAATATCAAGAGGGAATCGTAAGGTGTGCACCTGATTCCAAGTCCTTCAAAAAAAAAAAAACTTAAGGAAGACAAATCTCTTTATTTCAAGGTGGACATACGAGATCTCTTCGGGAGAAGAAAAACTCCCCACACAAACATTGGATCTAGGTAATAAGCACATATGATAACCCTTAATTCCTTCGGACTTCACTGCTCCGACAGTTTTTATGTGTGTGTTGTGAAAGAGGCAAAATCCCCAAAGGCCCGAAACCCTTGAGTGAATCTACACCATAGATCACAGGGAGAATCCCGAGCCATCGGATCCTCGAGTGGTTCAGTGATTCAACACTCTGAGAAAAGTTGATTGTTGTTGTGAAAAGTAAGTAATCCCCTAAAGTCCCAAGTCCAAAGTAAATCTAGACCATTGGTCATTAGGGACACGGGTCCGCAGATCATTGGGTATCTGAAATTCCTGCTATTCGTAGGATTGTGAGTCAAATTTACTTTGGCATGAAAAGGCCCAAAGTCCTGAAGCCCAAATACAATCTAATCCTTTCATTTTCTAGAACACATGGACTGTGGATCCCTAACCTTTGCCACTTTGGTGTTCGACGATTTGGGAGTCTAGTGGTGTTTAGGAGCTAAAATTTCTGAAGCTTGGAGTATCTGAAGTGGATCACGGTCATTGGTTGTTGGAGAGGTGTGGACCATTGATCCTTGGACCCTCTAGGAGTTCTCCAGTTCGACATTTGTAGGTTTTGGAAGGTGTTGAGGGAAAATTTTCCAAAACTTGAAGCTCCGGAGCGTCAAAGTTGTCGATTTCAAGATATTAAGCCCCAGGTTTTGGTCTACGGTCACATGGAAACTCCATTGGAGTAAAAGGACCCTCGCGAACCTGAATTTTCATGTAGTCAAAAGAGAAAAGGTCTATGGATAGGATTCTAAGGGTTATGTGGGGATTTGAGAGCCACTCTGGCTCATGTGTAAATTGATCCTAGACCAGGAGGTTGCACTATCCCTAGGGGGGTTTGCATCAAGTGTTATTATAGTAGGAATAAGATCTCTGAAAAGAATATTTGGAATCATGCCATCAAGAAGACACAAGGAAAAACCTGTGGTCAATGCAGCTATGGAAGAAGAAATGAGACAACTTCATGCAAGGTTGGATGCAATGGAAACAAAAAAAAGGAGAGCATCAAAGGTTGGCGATGTCAGCAAAGCTAAAAGTGAAGATGTGGAAGCAGGAGAATAAGTTGTAGGAGAAAAAGAAGCATAGGAGCGATTATTGAGAGTTGTTGTCAAGATGGGAGCCAGAGAAAAAATGGAAGTATTGATGTATGAAGGTAATTTGAATGTGGAATAATTGCTTGACCAGATAAGTTCTTTAGACAAGTACTTTGACTATGAGGAGAATGATGATGAGAATAAATTAAAGCATGTGGTGACTAGGTTGAAGGGACATGCAGCCTTATGGTGGGATGAGTTGCAAGCTTACAAAAGAAGGAAAGGTAAGACTAAGATTAAGAGTTGGGATAGAATAGTAGCCAAGCTCAAGGATAAATTCATACCCAAGGATTATCAGTTGAATCTGTTTAGAAAGTTGCAGAATCTGAGACAGAAAGGTTTGTTGGTGTAGGACTATAATGAATAGTTTTATAAGATAAATATAAGAGCAAGACATAGGGAGAATGATGAAGAGAAAGTTGCTAGGTATATAAATGGATTGAGGTATGAAATACAAGATGATATTAGTATGATGACAATGAGGATAGTAGAAGATGATTATTAGGTATCCCTAAAGGAAGAATAAAAACTGACAAGAAAGTAGAGTCAGAGAGGCAGAGGAAAGAGTCCTAACAGAGGAAGAGGAATAACCAGAGAAAAGTTCCAGAAGTTCATAGGAGAAGTTGTAGGATTTAACATCCAGATAGAGAGAGGAGGAATTTCTAGAGGAGGATACTCTAGAGGAATAAATCCTTTTCCTAGAGGTAGAGGAAGAGGCAAAGGAGGAGAAGTGAAGTATTTTGCGTGTGTTAAAACATGGCACATGTCTTGGGAATGTCTTGAAAGTAAGAATGTAGGAGTTAAAGAAGCTCACATTTCTAAGGCACAGTAGAATAATGTGGAGACAGAGATGAAGGAAGAAGTAGTTGAAGAAGGAAGATCCCTCATGATGAGGAAATCTCTCGTAAAGATAGAAAAAGAGGTACAAAAACTAGTTCAGAGAAACAATCTGTTCAGAACTGCTTGCAAGACTAAATACAGACTATGCAAGGTGATCATAGATAGTGAAAGTACTGAAAACTTGGTATCCATAGAGATGGTGGAAAATTTAAATTTGGAGATGACAACACATATGAATCCATACAAGGTGTTTTGGTTACAAAAAGGACATCAAGTTATGGTAAGTCGAAAGTGTAAGGTTGAGTTTAAAATAGGTGGTTACAACGACGAAGTTTTATGTGATGTCATACCTATGGATGTTTGTCATGTTCTATTGGGGAGACCGTGGCAATATGATAGGAATTTCATACATGATGGAAGGAAGAATACTTATACCCTTGATAAAAATGGGTGTAATAGTATGTTGTTTCCAATAGAAGATACAAGATTCAAAAAGGAGGCTAGTCCTAGTACAATTCTCATGAGTGGGAAGGAGATCTTGAAAGAAGTCAATAAAGACTAGGAAATGCAGTTTGTTGTTATAGGTATTCTAAGAGTCATCCTTACAAGCACTTCTATGAATGATTTTCCTGTGAAATTTCAGGATTTATTGGATGAGTTTGTTGACATTGTGGTGGATGAGTTACTTCATACTTTACCACCCATCAGGAGTATCAATCATCATATTGACCTTATTCTGGGAGAAAGTTTGTCAAACAAGGTAGCATACAGATTGACCCCTCATGAGAATGAAGAGGTCAAGGAGAAGGTCCAAGGGTTGTTGGATAAAGGTTTGATCAGAGAAATCTTGAGCCTGTGTGCAGTACCAACTGTGTTGAGTCCAAAGAAGGATGGAAGTTGGAGAATGTGCACATATTCTAGAGCCATCAACAAGATAACCATCATGTATAGATTTCCTTTACCCGGAATGGATGATTTGATGGATTTTTTGAGTGGAGATAATTATTTTTCCAAGATAGACTTGAAGAGTGTTTATCATAAGATAAGAATGAGAGAGGGAGATGAATGTAAAGCAACATTCAAGACAAATGAAGGATTGTATGAGTGGCTTGTTATGTTGTTTCGTTTAACAAATGCACCAAGTACGTTCATGAGGTTAATGAATGAAGTGCTCAAATATTTTATTGGGAAGTTTGTGACTGTTTGTTTAGATGATATTCTAGTTTTCAGTAAGACTGAAGAGGAGAATTTAAGACACTTGAAGATGGTGTTGATAAGGTTGTAGCGAGAAAAGTTGTTGGTGAATTTGAAGAAATGTTATTTTATGAAGACAAGACTTGTGTATTTTGGATTTTTAATCTCTCCAAATGAATTGAATATGGATCCATAAAAGGTGAGAGCTATAAGAGAGTGGCCTTCTCCAATAAGTGTGTTTGAGGTAATAATTTTTCATTGGTTAGTGAGTTTTTACAGAAAGTTCATTAGGAATTTCAGCAATATTTGTGCACCCATACTAGATACTATAAAGAAGGAGTGTGGTTCTTTTTACTAGACAAAAGAAGAGGAGAAAGGATTTAGAGTGTTGAAAGAAAATATAACAAAACAACCTATTTTGGTTCTGCCATAATTTAAGAATACTTTCCAGGTCAAATGTGATGCTAGTGGAGTGGCCATTGGCACATTTTTAAGTAAGGATGATAAGCGTGTTGCTTATTTCAGTGAGAAATTGAATGATGCTAAGAAGAAGTGTTCGACATATGAAAAAGAATTTTATGCTATAATTCAAGCTTTGAAAAAGTGGAGACATTATCTCATGTTGAAGGAGTTTATTCTGTATACTGACAATCATGCTTTGCAGTTCATAACCAGACAAGAGAAATTGAACCAGAGACATGCCAAATGGGTAGAATTCATGCAGAATTTTAATTTTGTCATTAAGCATATTAATTGGAGTGCTAACAAAGTTGCATATGATTTGAACAATAGATGTTTGATCTTATAGGAATTCCAAGTGGAAACTTTGGGATTTGAACACCTCAAGGAGATGTACCAAGAAGACCCATATTTCAAGGAAGCTTACGAAGCATGTGAAAATCCTTTGTTGAGGGATAGAAATCAATGGATGGAGTATATAATACAAGGACTATTATTCAAAGGAAGTCGATTATGTATTCCAAGATTCTCAATGAGGGACAATTTGTTGAAGGAGAAACATAGTGGAGGATTGGTTGTACACTTCGGCCATGATAAAACATATGCGCGGATGAGTTCTTCATACTATTGGCCAGGTATGAGGTATAATGTGAAGAAGTTCATGGAAAGATGTATAATTTTATAGTATGCTAAAGGAAAGCAACATAACACTGGATTGTACCAACCATTTCCTATTCCAGACAGGTTGTGGGATGTTGTAAGTATGGATTTTTTCTGGGATTACCAAGAACCCAGAGGGGAAATGATTCAATCTTTGTGGTGCTTGACATATTTTTAAATATGGCACATTTTATACCTTGTCACAAAACCAGTGATGCTACCCACATAGAGAATCTATTTTTCAAGGAGATTGTGATATTTTATGGGTTACCCAGAAGTATAGTCTCAGACAGAGATACCAAATTCGTGGGACACTTTTGGAGGAATTTGTGGAAAAGGTTGGGAATTTTTTTTTCTTTTAGTTCATCATATCACCCTCAGAAAGATGTGAAAACTGAGTTAGTGAATATAATCTTAGGGAATCTGCTAAGGAGTTTGGTAACTGAACATAATAGTTAGTGGGATCAAGTTTTACCTCAAGCAGAGTTTGCATATAACGAATCACCAAATAGGAGTATTGGTAAGATTCCATTCCAGATAGTATATGGAATGCATCCAAGAGGAATTTTAGAATTGAAATATTTGGGAAAGACTAAATTTCGAAGTGCAGGAGCATAGCATTTTGCTGCAGAGATGCATAAGTTGCATGATCAAATCAAAATATAGCTACAGGATAGAAACCAAAGATACAAGGACAAAGTAGACCAGAGAAGAAAAGAAGTGAATTTTGAGATCAGAGATCAAGTCTAGGCATACCTGAGGTAATAAATATTTCCAAGAGGGAAATATAATAAGCTGAGGATGAAGAAGATAGGCCCTTGTAAAATCCTCAGAAAATTTGCTACAAATGCTTATGAGATTGAACTGCTAGAAGACATTGGAATTTCATCAATATTCAATGTGGTAGACTTATACCCTTACAATATGGATGACACAGAAGGGACATATGATCAAGAGAAGATTTAGTGGAAGCGACATATTCCCATAGAAGAAAATCCGTAGATAGAGAAGATTTTGGATCAAAGAATAGGTAAGAAAACCAGGAGAAAAGTTTACTATGAATATTTGGTTAAATGGGAGAATCATCCAGAAGAATATGCCAGTTGGATAACTGAAAATGATATCCAAAATCATGGAAATACAGTGGAGGATCTCATGGACATGAACCCATGAATTGTTTTTTTCTAGAGGAGTACTTGATGCAAACCCCCCTGGGGCTCGCGTGACCTCCTAGTTTAGTATCAATTTACACAGGAGCCAGAGTGGCTCTCAGGTCCCCATAGAACCCTTATAATTCTATCTATAGGCCTTTTCTCCTTTAACTGAGAAAAAAATTAGGTTCGTAAGGGTCATTTTACTCCAATCGAGTTTCCACCTGACCTCATGCCAAAACCTGGGGCTTAAGATCTCGAAAGAAAAAACTTTGGCACTCTGGAGCTTTGAGATTTGGGAGTTTTTCCCTCAACACCTTCCAAAACCTATGAAATTTGAACTATCAAACTCCTAGAGGGTCCAAGGATCAATGGTCCACACCTCTCCAACAGTTGATGGTTTTGATCCACTCTGGATACTCCGAGCTTCAAGACTTTTAGCTCCTACACACCACACTTTTAGCTCCTAAACACCACTAGACTCCCAAATCACTGAAATTCGAAGGGGTGAAGGTTAGGGATACATGGTCCATGTGTCCCTGACAATGAACGACTTGGATTGTCTCTGGGCTTCGGGAATTTGGGCCTTTTCACGCCAAAGCAACTTTGACTCACAATCCTCTCGATAGCCAGACTTTTGGATACCCGATGATCTATGTACATGTGTCCCCGATGAACAATGGTCCAGATTTACTTCAGACTTGGGACTTTAGGGGATTATTTACTTTACACAACAATAGTCAACTTTTGTCGGAGTGCCAAATCATCTAACCACTCAAGGATCCGACAGCTCACGCTTCTCCCTATGATCTATGATGTATATTCACTCTGGGGCTTCGGGCCTTCGGGGATTTTTTCTCTTTCACAACACACACCTAAAAATTGTCGAAGCAACAAAGTCTGAAGGACTTAAGGGTTATCTTTCACGCTTCTTACCTATATCCAATGGTTGTGCAACGAGTTTGTCTTCTCCCGAACAGATCTCGTACATCCACCTCGAAACAAAGAGATTTATCTTCCTTAAGATTTTTTTTTGCTTGAAGGACTTTGACATAGGCGCACACCTTGCACTTCCCTCCTTAGATTTTCTCTTGGAAATACTCGAGCCTTCGCACACGCTTTGCACTTCCCTCCTTGTCTTGGCACTTAAAGAAGTCTCCTACACACACCTTATGCTACTTCTCCTCTGAGCTTCTTAAGTGTTGGATATGTGCACTCCTTACACCAATCTCCTCTCTGATATTTTATACTCATATGAGTATAGGCTCACTCCTTGCACTCACTCTATGTAAACTTACGCAATCTCTCCTGAGCTTTTGAACCTGTAACAATTCTTCCTCTGCATTCCTTGGGTGGGTACTATGCACTCCTTGCACCGATATTTAAGAAGAGAAACGATTGAAATTTAAATAAAAATTAAGGATTCATTCAACAAGCCATTTAGATGCACACACACATAAAATACAAAGGTAAATAACACAAAATTTACCCAGTTACTCAGAGACAAGCAAGCTCAGAACTTGAAAGAAATTTTCTCTTTCATATTTCTTCAACAAATATTTACAAGGAGTTCAACAACTCTCTACAGCTTTCAGCTTCTTATTTACACAATTATTAACAACAACAACAAAAACAACTCTCAACAATCTCATTTGGGCATATATTACATTAATTTATACATGAGGGGGCTTCTTGAGCCTTCCCTCTAGACCATCCTAGTGCTTTCATATCATCATTAAAGCATCCTACCACTAAGGCTTATTATAATAAATGAGTATTACAATCGATATATGAGTCGGTTCTCAAAAGGTGTACAATCCTACAAACATTAAAAGAAAATACAATCCCCTGGAGCACATTACAATGTCTCAAGCTTCAAGATCTTATGAGATCTTTAATTACAATGCTTTTCAAAAATTAAAGTGACGCGCCCTCCTTGGAATCCAAACCAGTTTAGTGTGTTATGCTAGATGTTGAGTCGTCTTCCACCTTGCCTCATTTAATGATGATGGTGATTCTGCAGCATCATAAAGTCACCAACCAAGAACTGGAGAACATCCTCACCAAAACAAAGAGTATGAACAAGAACAATTGGTCAAAGAAACTCACAGAAGCAGTATGGGAATACAACATCACATGGAATACTACCATAGGGATTACTTCCTTTGAGTTACTATATGGTAAGAAATCCATGCTCTTTATTGAATTTGAATACCATACATTAAGAATAATGGTTGAATTGAATATATATTTAACATTAGCACAAAGAGAAAGATTGAATCAACTAAATTCATTAGATGAGTATAGGTGTAACATCCCCACTATAATCCCTGGTTTGATTAATTCTTAATGTAGATATAATGTGTGGCTACGGACAAAGTGATGTAATATGCGAATTGTATTTCTATGCTTTAATAATAAAATGTGATGCCAACTTCTAAGGGGACATGGACAAGAGATGGGGGTTGAATTAATCCACAAGAGAGGGGAGTTTCTAGGATAATGGCCAAGAGGGATCCAAGGGGGAATTAACCATGTATATTAATTCAACCTTGTTGGCCCTTGACCAATTTTTGAAGAATACTTGGTCATATTTGACCTTTTTGGGACTGTGATAGCTTGCCAAAGATGGAGCGCAATGTGAAGCGTAAATTAGGGAAGCAAGACCTATTTTTGTGTCCCTTTTAGGGTTTTGGGTTGATGTAAAGGGAAAGGGATGTCGGCCCATGGGTTTACCCACGCTTAGGCCCATTTTGTAATCTATAAATAGATACTTAGGAAATGTAAGCAGAGGGTGGTAGTACATCTATGTGATGTATAGATAAAGGCTTAGTGCTAGTAGTTGGATCTGTGTGATTGGATGCATATTGCAAGTGCTCTGTGCATGATTGTAAGGAGATTGAAAATCTAAGTGCAAGTTGTTGTAGTTTTGTGCTAAAGTGCAAGGAAGAAGGATCTAGCGAGCTGTGCAGATCTTCTGCCCTATGAAAAGTAAGGGTCACTGAAGCTCCGTGTTGTAACCGCTTGACCGAGATAATATAAAGAAGAAGACTTTGTGGACATAGCCCCAGGGTGGGGGTGAACCATGGTAACTTTGGGTATTGTGCTCTGTGCTTCGACCTAATGTGTTTATCTCCTTCTTGGTTAAGTGTTTGTTGTGATTAAATAGATCTAGTTATGCTCTGTGCTTATGATATATGAATAAATGTTAGATCTGATATATAAGATGCTTAGTGCTTGATCTGTTGAATCTATATTTCAGTGGCTAAGTATTCAATCATATTTAGTCTACGTATTCACTGCGATGCTCTGAGCTATCTGTGAAGTACCATAAGGGTTAAATATTCATGAATGATCTATGTTAAGTGCCATGTAAAAGATATAATCACAGATCAGTTTCCCAGCTAAGGTTGCAGACATTTGAGTCCTGCAACCATCCCTACCTCTACCTCGAGTGAGACTTCATCTACTTCGCAGGTGTTGCCAAAAGGGTCAGTAGTTAGGGTTTTGTTGGTGTGCTCTTGAGCGTTGAACCCTAGGTCTGCCCCTATGCCAACAAATGGTTCTGTTGTTGGGAACTGGAACAGTGATTGCTGGGAACTAAAGAAGAAAAAGCTTTGTGCGAAATAATCTCTGTGTGTAGATCTGTTTCCCTAGTGTGCGGTATTCTACTTGACCTACGAAGCTTTGTGCCGAGAAAGAAAGGTCAGATCTGAAGGAAAGCGGTGAGATCTGCAAGAAAGAGGTTGATACTAAAGAAAAGAAGTGAGATCTAAACACTTTATGCTCTAAGAAAGGTAAAAGTAGAAATTTCCACATAAAAGAGGTAATATCTGTAAGCTCTAGCCTCTAGTGAAGGTAAGAATAGTTCAAGTTTTAGATCTGAAAGCTTTGTGCTCTATATAGGTAAGATAAGTGGAATTTTTTTTTTATGAAGCATGAATTTAGGAACGCTTGATAGATTTTGTCCTATCCTGAAAACTAGAGCATTGTTAGATAAAATAAAGTTTGATATGAATAGGTCTGATAGGAATAGTGAAAGATATGTTATACCTATGCATAGAAAGAATTTTTGGACTAACCAATGGATGCAGGATCCTAGAAAGAAATTTTTGCAGGCTAGCCATCATGATCCTAGCACACAGTACAAGAAGAGTTGGGGATCATGGACAAGAAAGAGAGGATTAACTCTTTGTTACAATTATAGAAGACCAGGACATCTTGCTAAGGAATGCCTTGGGAGAAACCCTAGTTGCCTCTGTTGTAAAGCTATGAACCATGAAGTATTGTATTTCCCTAGAATGATTGCTAGACTTGAAAAACTGAATATGGAACAAGAAAACTCTGAAGGAGATCAAGAGACTAAAATTATGCAAGAGCCCCAGAAAGAATCAGAGATCATGTTCCTGAAAATAAAAGAAACCCTAGATGATCATAAGGATGTAGTTTGTCAGAGATATTCAAAGAAAAGGAGAAAATCGAAGTAAGAATAGGAGACTTCGACATTGACTGTGCTCTGGATGAGGGAACACCGATGAACATTATGACAGAAAGCACTTGGGAAACCCTAGGAAGGCCTGCTCTCGTCCCTTCACTAGGAACCATTGGATTATTTAAAGGCAAAATGGTAACCCTATGTGGCAGAATTACCCAGATAGCTATGAGTAACCATGGAACTTCGACAGAGGAAGAGTTCGAAGTCATTAGATTTATTGAGGACCATACCCCATTTCCATCTTTGTTAGGAAATATTTGAATTGAAAAAGACCAGATACGAAGGAAAGAAGAAAAGGAAGCCCTAGAACAGAAGAAGCAAGAACTGATGGAATTTATGACTAGAAGGATTGCCTACTTAATGGAGGAACAAGAGAACATATCTCAGTTGTTAAACACGAGGGACCTGGATATCAAAGTTGTAAGAGAATTAGAGGAACCACAGAAGACCAAAATACCTAATCCATATGATGAAGGAGTATTACCCTTGGATCTGAAGAAAGAACCTAAGCAACACGAAGTGACTATGTCTAGAGAAGATAAGACTCAGAATGGAAAAAGGATGACCAAGACTAAGCTAAGACTAAGCTCACTGGGAAAAAGGATAGGAAGCTAAGTAAGAAGAGGGCCAAAATCGAAAAGTTACAGAAGACTCCAGAGGGAACTTCGAAAAAGGAAAAATCACAAGAATTGAGCTTCCCTGAGATATCAGAACAACGACATCTGGCACTTCACCATGGCATAGCAATATAGCCGTTGGAACGATATACCCATTCGAATTCCTCCCCGAACGAGTCAAAAATCAATTATGGGTTCCCATTAGACTGTTGGACAGCACCATAATGGATAGAATAGAGTTAATGAAGGCCCCATATCCGTTGCAAGAAAACCATTGCTAAGATTCCCTACTTAGTCCATCGCGCCACACACTGAGAATAATTTTTTCTAAGTGAGAATTTGAGCCCAAAACTTGATATTACTTCACCCTGTGATCATTGCCTTGTTCCCATAATATTCATCGTAGTCTCTGAATTCATTTTCACACCTTAGCTAGTGGACCCAAGCTTGTATGTCTGAAGAAATCAACGTTGTTGAGAAAGTAGTTGAAGAAGTTTTGATTGACCTAATGGTTGAGAGAGTCATGTCAGAGAGAAGGATGTCTGCAGGTGTGCAAGCATCATCGATAGGAGGATTCCAAGATTCTCCCTCCACTTCTCGCAAAGCGGGACCTTCCAGAACCATGACTGAGACAAGAACAAAGCACAGAGACGATATTGCAAATGCCAAGTTGATCCCACGCATTATAACAGTTTACATACCACCTTTGAGCGGAAATATTAATTGTGACAGTGTACCCAGAGACTTTGAGTACACCTTGATCACCACGTATCTTCTGAAAGGGGTGCGCGTGGTACGTGTTGACCAGGATAAGATCGTAGCACTGAAATTTAATGATTTTAACCTTGGAGATCGCAAAACCTACAACATGTTAGCTCCACATAAATACTTAACCAAGACTAAAGGCATAAATCCTAAGACATAGTCCTGGACCCAGAACCTTGCGCAGTCCACACTACTCAACGTAATGAATATCCCTCACTTCGGAAGACACCAGGAAGTCAACGCATGCGTCAGGATGTTGTTGTCTTGCTACCATGATGGATACTTATGGTTGGACCACCGCATCACTATGGATATGAATCTGATCAACCAGATCACAGGAATTAGCATGCAAGGCCTTGACCCATAGGACTTTTACCCAGGAAAGACCTCATACCAAGCACTAGCACAGCGGATAAAGGAAACTTATGGCGATGTAGATAAGGGTACATGAGGCTACAAGGTAGCCTCTATCCAGAGTGGCATAGTGTGCCTTGCATGTCAGTTGATCACGGGCAAGTTAGTTCGTAAGAATAGACCAACACAGGTGATTGGCTTCGTAGTTGACCTCGCAAGGAAGTGCGCTGCGGGACTACAGATGAATTGGGCACAATATCTTGTAAACTAGTTAGATCTAGATTGCAGTGGAGCGCAAGACCAAGGGTATGAGTTCCACTTTAGTTGGTTGCTCATACTCATCACTTTCATCACTTGGGAACTGCCAGAGGGAGCCACTTTTTCAGAGATCGAACCTTTCGAACCACTAGTCGGGAAGTTCTATACGTTGTGGTACTCCAGTGACATGAACAAGCAGTGGTAGTCCAATGTTGTCTTCCACATCTACTTCAACCAACTGAAGAATGCAATTCAGTCTACACCACGAATAACCCCAAACGTACTTCATAGGTTTAGAACTTTGATGAAATTTAGCGAGGACCGCCACTTCAACTATATTACAATGTGTAATGATGAGCATAAACAACATCTTCAATCCTACTACAAGCTGACAGAAGATGACTTGGAGGAGATTACCAAGGAATGGTCGGTGGACCTCCTTATTGCAGCAGATCCCGCAGACATGTCCAACGAGGAAATCCCTGAAGCTATGCCAGATACACCTGGGCCAAGTAGGACTAAGAAGGATGACAAAATTGAAGATGTACCTAGCACGTCCATGAAGACTACTTCGATCTCACCTACGTAGGGAGGTGATGGTGATGAGCTAGGTGGTACAGAAGTTGAGCAAAATAGAGGCAAGGTTACTCCACCTAGAGAGGAGGAGGATCCCTCCATGAAAAGAAAGATGACACCACCAAAACCCTCCTCTCGAAAGAAAGATAAGGACACCTAGACCACGCTTAAAACTACCCTTAACCCGGATGACTTCGACTTCTTAATTACCACGCTGAATGATGTTTCACTAGAGCTCGCGGAAAAACAATAAGCAAAGTAGGAGGAGTTATTCAACCGAATCAAGGGAGAAATCAAAGAAGTGTAGCAGGCACTCCAGTCTAGCCAAGCAGTTTTTGCAATTCCCTTGATAAGAGGAACATCAAGAACAGTAAATGAGCCCACTCAATTACACCAGATTGTTGATCAAGTCGAAGCTTGCCTTTGACGAGCTCAAGAAGACACAACACAAGACACCCAGGCTTTAATGCAAGCACATAAAGCACTTCTAGAACAACAGAACAAGGAAGAATGGGACAAGTTTTCCCTGAAAGTGAAGTGGGACGAGGAAAAGGCACAGTTTCTAGCAGAGAAACTTGAAGTAAAGGAAAGGGTTTAGAAAGCACTGCACTCTGTGAAGGTCATAGAAGTGAAGATGGAAGACTGTCTCCCATAGCAGGTGACCTAACTGGAAGAAGTAATCCAACAACTCCAACATCACATCACGGATCTGGAGCTCCGCACTATGCCCAAGACCCCCCAAGAAATAAGAGATCTAAGAGAGGCCATTTCTCGAAGCGCAGTTGGTCGATTAAAAACCTTTTCCTTGGAATGCAAGAAGTTGAGCGCTAGAAGCGCCCAGACCTATGAAACCCTCGCAGAGAATCCAGAATATCAGAAATTGGAGGCACACCTCCAAGAAGAAAAGTAGCATGCAAACATGCTACAGGCACAGATAAAGACTTTGACCCCAGTCGAGAGAATGAAGAGGTTCGAAAAACAATGCACAACCCAACAACAGGTACATACGCTGCAAAGTAAAGTGATGGAAGTTTCCCAATGACTTCATCCAATCCAAGAAAATGCATGCCAACTATTCGCTGAACTTGAAATCCAGGGAGTTGAACTCGAACAGGTTGTCATCACTACAGAACAACACCTGGAAAGACCGCTCAATGACACAACGATCTAGGAATTTATTGAGCAAGAGGTTGTCGCATTGCAGCAGTTCGAAGCAGCTCAAGCCAAGCTCGAGGCATTCGAGGTGGAATTGATTAGACCTAAGTGATTCAGGACGAGTCACAGGTGAGTGTTGGGGGCATGTTGGCCCTTGACCAAGTTTTGAAGAATACTTGGTCATATTTGACCATTTTTGGGATTGCGATAGCTTGCCAAATATGGAGCACAACGCGAAGCAGAAATTAGGGAAGCAAGACCTATTTTTGGGTCCCTTTTAGGGTTTTGGGTTGATGTAAAGGGAAAGGGATGTCGGCCCGTGGGTTTACCCATGCTTATGCCCATTTTTTAATCTATAAATAGATACTTAGGCAATGTAAGTAGAGGGTGGTAGTACATCTATGTGATGTATATCTAAAGGCTTAGTGCTACTAGTTGGATCTGTGTGATTGGATGTATATTGCAACTGCTCTGTGCATGATTGTAAGGAGATTGAAAAGCTAAGTGCAAGTTGTTGTAGTTTTGTGCTAAAGTGGAAGGAAGAAGGATCTAGCGAGCTGCATAGATCTTTTGTCCTATGTGAAGTAAGGGTCACTGAAGCTCCATATTGTAACCACTTGACCGACACAATATAAATAAGAAGACTTTGTGGATGTAGCCTAATCTAAAAATGAAGAAGACTTGAAATACTTGAAATTATTGCAATGTAAATGTTATGTGTTTAAAGCAAATGGATCAGTTTGCAACACATAAATTAAGGGATTACTTATGAAAAATACACATAGACAGCAGCATAATCAATGAACATAAGAACATAAACACAACAATTGATAAAGGAGTTCACCCCTCTCCTGGGCTACATCTCCTGGTCCAGCTTCCAATGGATCATTATTATTAATTGCTCAAAAGTGCCCAAAAAACATGTCTTACAATTCTCAAACTGACAAACCGACTGCTCCAATGGATTCAGAGCGTCCAAAAACCCCTGTCTGGGCTCTTTCGGCACCTCAATCAGCCGAAAAACAAAGAAGTTAGGCCTCCTGGAAGTCCCCCCTTCAAGCTTGTTGTCTCTGCATCTACAAATTGCACCCTTCTTCAATGAACCTGGCACACACGCAATAAATAACGTGAAAACCCAGCACCGGGCGCAACCGCGCCAATGGTGAAAACCGTAGGATGGTTAAGGGTGCGCCAACCCCTAACCTCCTAGCACCAAGCACATGGAGGTCATATGACCTTGCGCATTTGTGAAAAGGGCTAATGACCAAACCGTTTGAAAACTGCCCGCGCATCTTTCCATATAGCCAAAGGTCACATTACATACAATAGAACCAGAGCTTATATATATAAGTGCCACACCATTCCATGGTGGTCGGGGTTATAACCGTTACAACTCCCGCGCGGTGTATTTATATGTGGTCACATGTTATATCAATATGACTGCGGGTCGGGGCTAAGCCCCGGCCCGACCCCCGTCGTATATTACATAGTTTTGAATTCAAATATAATCAAACATACATACATAACGAGGCACATCCAGTGGTCCATTGGTCGAACGGTCTTTGCGAAGGCACTATGCGGTGGGGGAGGTCCGAGGGTCGAACCCCACGGACTCCAATAATTTTACATAACGACCCATAAACCAATAAAGGGGTGCCACGTGGCACTTTACCATTAACCAATGAAATGCCATGTGTCACCATATGATTTGACCATGCCTGCCAATCATCATATGCCACATCACTTATGTACGGTCGTACGACCATGCCACGTCATCCTGTACGGACTGTGCAGTCAGCATCATTTTGTTTTGCCTGTTTAACTTTATGAACAGATTGCAATATCTCTCGCTCTCGACGCCTGTTTGAGACAAAACGAGTTGCGTTGGGTTCGCAACGATGAGACCTACGCTCTCATCCAGTTTGACGCGATTATGATCACTTTGAATTTTTGAGCAAAATTTGATCCCCTGATCACACCTCCCCATTGGGAAGCTTTTGGACCTCCAAAAGACTATTTTCAGTCTATGTGAAGATGAGGGTAAAGTTCCCTCACCCTTCCAACCTCAATCCACTTGGCTTTGCTTGGATTTGTCCCTTTAAGACCAACTCGAAGATACTCCACATTTCCTCGTTTTGAAGTTCACATTCTCCTGTCAAGGATGGTGTCTTCCTGCAGTTCTGTTAGATACTCTGGAGAAAAATCATCTATGGAAGGAATCTGAACATGATCTCCTTGATCATCAATCAATGGAGGCTCATACAACTTCAAATTCTCAACATTAACAA
>SNQJ01S0073865.1:34918-70294 GCA_010110895.2 Picea sitchensis | reverse complement strand
GATGATGGAGGAGAGGGTGGTGGAGAAGCACCATTCCCTCCATTTTCGTCTGGAGTTTTGTCACCACTGCCTCCCTTATGCATTGAAGGGTTGGAGCCTTCACCCTGCGACAATATGTTCCTTTCCATCAAGATCTTCATCATATCTCTCAACTCCATGACAACCTGTCTGAGATCTTCATCTTCGGTAGGAACACATTCATGACTTTTTGCATGAGCCATGCTTGGTGAATGCCTCCCTGAAACTTGCGGTGATGGTATATGCTTCCTCCTTGTCGGATGAGAACTTGGCTCCACAAGTTGACCTTCTCCTATTGTGAGTTTCAACCTTGTGAGCATCAGAAAAAAAACTTACAAACAATCAAGTCTTCAAAAACTAGTGTTTTGATACCAACTTGATCTAAAAATGAAGAAGACTTGAAATACTTGAAATTATTGCAATGTAAATGTTATGTGTTTAAAGCAAATGGATCAGTTTGCAACAAATAAATTAAGGGATTACTTATGCAAAATACACATAGATAGTAGCATAATCAATGAACATAAGCACATAAACACAACAATTGATAAAGGAGTTCACCCCTCTCCTGGGCTACATCTCCTGGTCCAGCTTCCAATGGATCATTATTATTAATTGCTCAAAAGTGCTCAAAAAACATGTCTTACAATGCTCAAACTAACAAACCGACTACTCCAATGGCTTCAGAGCATCCAAAAACCCCTGTCTCGGCTCTTTCGGCACCTCAATTGGCCGAAAAACGAAGAAGTTAGGCCTCCTGGAAGTCCCCCCTTCAAGCTTGTTGTCTCTGCATCTACAAATTGCACCCTTCTTCAATGAACCTGGCACACATGCAATAAATAGCGTGAAAACCCAGCATTGGGTGCAACCGTGCCAATGGTGCAAACTGTAGGATGGTTAAGGGCACACCAGCCCCTAACCGCCTAGCATCGGGCACATGGAGGTCATATGACCTTGCGCATTTGTGAAAAGGGCTAACGACCAAACCGTTTGAAAACTGCCCGCGCACCTTTCCGTATAGCCAAAGGTCACATTACATACAATAGAACCAGGGATTATATATATAAGTGCCACACCATTCCACGGTGGTCTGGGTTCTAACAGTTACAACTCCCACGCGATGTATTTATATGTGGTCACATGTTATATCAATATGACTGCGGGTCGGGGCTAAGCCCCGGCCCGACCCCCCATCGTATATTACATAGTTTTGAATTCAAATATAATCAAACATACATACATAACAAGGAACATCTGGTGGTCCGTTGGTCGGACGGTCTTTGCGAAGGCGCTATGCGTTGGGGGAGGTCCGGGGGTCGAACCCCACAGACTCCAATAATTTTACATAACGACCCATAAACGAATAAAGGGGTGCCACGTGGGAGCCCATGATTGGGCCACGTGGCACCTTACCATTAACCAACGAAACTCCATGTGTCACCATATGATTCGACCATGCCTGCCAATCATCATATGCCACATCACTTTTGTACGGTCGTACGGCCCTGCCACGTCAACCTGTACGGACTGTACAGCCAGCATCATTTTTTTTTTGCCTATTTGACTTTATGAACAGATTGCAATATCTCTCGCTCCTGATGTCCGTTTGAGATGAAACGAGTTGTGTTGGGTTTGTAACGACGAGGCCTACGCTCTCGTCCGGTTTGAAGCGATTCTAAGCACTTTGAATTTTTGAGCAAAATTTGATCCCCTGATCATAGCCCCAGGGTGGGGGTGAACCATGGTAATTTTTTGTATTTTTCTATGTGCTTCGACCTAATGTGTTTATCTCCTTCTTGTCTAAGTGTTTGTTGTGATTAAATAGATCTAGTTATGCTTTGTGCTTATGATATATGAATGAATGTTAGATCTTATATATAAGATGCTTAGTGCTTGATCTACTGAATCTATATTTTTGTGGCTAAGTACTGAATCATCTTTAGTCTAAGTATTCATTGCGATGCTCTGAGTTATATTCAAAGTACCATAAGGGTTAAATATTGATGAATGATCTATGTTAAGTGCCTTGTAAAAGATATAATCACAGATCAGTGTCCCAGCTAAGGTTGCAGACATCTGAGTCCTGCAACCACCCCTGCCTCTACCTCGGGTGAGACTTCATATGCTTCGTAGGTGTTTCTGAAAGGGTCGGTAGTTAGGGTTTTGTTGGTGCACTCTTGAGAGTTTAACCTTGGGTTTGTCCCTGTGCCAACAAACCCATTTTCCTAATTTTTTTGTTGAGTGTTCCCAAATCCAATCATTGAATGCATGTAAGAGGGTGGGTGTGAATAGTGACATCCAAAAGTTATTGATCACATGGGGGTTTCGTATAGTCATATTGGAGAAGAGTGTGAGTCAATAAAGGAAAGCCAAAGAGAGGAAATTTGTATGGTTTGGTAGAGAATTTTTACACAATGATTTTTTGTGCATGAGGAGCAAGCAGCGAGCAAGAAAGAGAGCTTGGAGTTGGTGAATCCATGGAGTGATAAGTTTAGATAAATATAGAGAATATTGGAGTGTATTTTGAGCTGGAAATTGAAGATCAAAGTTTTCATGCCTGAAGAGTGAACTCTTGAGTGATTTGCACTAAAACATCAAGTGTTTGTTGTGTTTTGTTGGTAGTTTTCCTAGTAGCAAGTTCCCTTGGGTTCCCAACTGAGAGATTCCTAGATACCAGTGCCACAGAGAACCTAATAAATGAATGAGATGGTCGAGGGAATGATATCAGTGAAGGGGTACATTCCTTGGGTTGGGAAAGTTATGAGGAAGAGAGATAGTGGAAAATCGGGATAGATGTAGTAAGATATCAATGGGTTGTGAGTTTTATGAGCTGTGAATGGACTATGAGAGACCACCCTCTTTTGTAGATTACTAGCCTCAACTTGGGGGTGACTGGATGTTGATATTTGGAACAAATAGGCTATGTTTGGTTGGAACATCCATCCCAATAAGTTGGTTGCACAACTCTCATTTAAATATAATTTCTTCATCTTGTTGTTGAGTTGTTTACATGTGTTATTGTTGTGCATGAACTCTATGTAAATGAAAAGGATTTATATGTTACTTTAATGAACTTATTAGTTTCATTTCATGTTGATTATTAGTATGTTGTAGACACTTCTATTTTACTATTGTATATAGTAGCTAAATCTATTTTAATTCGTAGCTGAAAGCTACAAGAAATTAGTTAACTATAAATGAGTTAATTTAGTTAGCAGAAATTTTATTTTTATGAGTATTGTACATTGTAATATCCCTTGGTTGGGTCGAGGGACATTACATTATGGTATATTAGCATCTAGTTCAAATATTAGGCTTGGATGGACTCAAAACATAGTGAATCGGTGAAATTCATTGTTGCATATTTTGTGTGTGATGGGTGGGGAAAAATGGAGAAGAATAGAGAAGAATACCCGATTTTGTGAGTGAAATCTGGGTTTAAACGACTTCATATTATTTAAGAGGTTCCATGGAGCCAAGCGGTAAAGTTGCCTATCGAAATTTGGCCTAGAATGGTCAAAATTAAATTTTTAATGGTTTCCTATAGAGTTGCAGGAAGTTTGGTGAATCAGCGGTTGAGATCGTGTTTGATCTCAAGATCAATGGTCGAGATTTGCCTTGATAAATTTAAAATTCATAAGGTTTTGGTCATCTGAAAGGTTGGGTAAATCAATGGTTGGGATTTATTTCAGGGGTTGTGAAATGGGTGATATCAATGACCCAGATTCACCTAGGTTTTTGTCAAACTTTTCTAAGTGTGAGGCTCGACAATAGAATCCTTCAACGAGCGATGGTTAGATCGATGAGTTTAGTGAAGTGTTGGAAATTTACTAAGAGAAAACGTCGATGGTCGATTGTTGATGGAAGGTAATCATTAGATTTAGGTGAATTTGATACAATCATCAACCAATATCATCCTGGATGATAAATCAATGGTCTAGATCAATCAGAGAAAAGTTGAAACTTTTCTAAGTGTTAAAGTTCACCAAGAGAAATCGTTGACAATCGATGATCTGGTCGGCCAAAAGGGAGAAGAGTTTGGTTTCATACATAAGACATATATAACCTTCAATGGTCAACGGCTGGGGATTGGCCAAATCCACTGAAGTGTTTTCAATCATTGATGGTCAAGTCGGCTAATTCGGAAAAGAATTTTGAATCAAGCAAGAGAAGTCATCAATGACCGACGTGTTGATGGTTGGATGTCGATCGATTCGAAAAAGTGTTCATGTCATCCAAGAGAATTAGTTGTTGGAGGGAAGAGGGTGACAATGTGTCATGCCACATCAACATCCACATGTCATGCCATGTCATGCAAGTTGACACCTTAGGATGACGTGCCATGCCACATTAGCATTTCCCAAATTAGCCAACAGAAATGGAAGATGGTCGATGGTCAAGTCAGACGATTTGGAGAAGTGTTTTCTACAGTCATCATGGATCGTTGATCTCTGATGGGACGATGTTTGGGAATCGACTAAATCGATAAGGAGTTCCATTAGCCAATGAATATCTCTGATGGTCTATGATCGAATCGACCGATTTAAATATGTGTTGTGAATTGGACATATGGGAGTTGGGCCAATGGTCGAAAGTCACGTCGATATATTGGGGAAGGAGTTGTGTGTGTCCAAAGGAAAGTGTCGACTTCCCATGGTCGATAGAGTCAGATCAATGGTTGTTGTTTCTCCTAATTTGATATCAATGGTTCAAATTTAAAGGCCTATTACAGTGGTAAAACAATCATTTTATGTGAAAATTTTGGGTTTTTAAAGGTCATTAACTTGCGGTGAATTTTTTAGGCCCTAAACAATGTTTTTATCCAATCAAAACTCAAATGAGATCTATCTAATGAGATAAATGGTTTGCAAAATGAAGCATGTATGACAAAGTTACAGCTAAAATGGCGAGGATAAAATTTTGGCACCAGTTTTACTTCCATAGGGCATAACTCCATGCTCAGAAGTCCATTTGGTTCACAAGAGAATTCGATAGAGATATTGTGACTCATAGAATCCAATGGTGGAGTCATGCAGGGGTAAATTGGGTAATACAGCCTAAACTTTTTTGGACCATAACTTCCAGCTTAGAGCTCAAATTTGAGAAAATGAATAGTTGTTGGAAAGGTATTGAGGAGAAGAAGACATATATCCACCAAGAATTTTGAATTTGGTAGTAAAATATTCTAGAAAGTAATAAATACATTTTTGTAGAAGTAAAATAGTGAAATTGGTAGCTTGTAAATGTTGTAACGTTTCGCTCAAAATTCAGTTTGAGGCATGGTTACAGCCATTGGAAAAATGTTTGAGAGATGAATGCATCAAGGGAATAAAAAATTGAATTGGTGCAATGTGTCCTTCATAAATTAATGAAGAAATAACTTGTATTATAATGGATGAAATGTTTTATGCTATGCATGTTTCTAATAGTAATTATTACATACACATTTCTTGCAGAATTAGAGGTACATAAATAAAATTTAGTTATTATATGAGTACTAGAGTTATGGAGGATTCTCATGGATATTAAATCCATGAGGAAGAGGTCAGAGGTCTACATTTCAACATGGGGAATGTTGAGATGGATTCAAATGGGAGAAGAGACAAGCAGGAGCCTGTAACTATGAGAATCTTGCACAGGGAAGTGCAGAGCTATAGAGCTGATAATGAAAGGATTATGAAGGCTTAAGAAGAGATACTTCAAAGCTTGAACATGTTGCATAAGAAAGTCAAAAAGGACTCTGGAACCAAGTAAGAAGATAGTGTTAGACAAGTGTCAGCATCAATATCTCATAGAAAAAGGGATGATCATGGAAATTATAGGAAGTCAAGAAGCATGAGCAGGCACCATCATTATCCAAAGTAGTCCACTAGAAGGAATCATGCAAATTCAGGACCAGGGAGTATCCCAAGTGTGTCTCATGTTTGGAGGAAAAGGAGAAGGCCTGAGGTAGACATATTGTAAGGTGAAATTTGGAAAATTAAGCCACCAAGTTTCAATGGTGAGCATAGGAAAGGAGAAGAGGTCGAGGCATGATTGTTGGAAATGAAGAAATATTTCCATCTACATGATTACCCCTCCTGGGTAGAAGCTATAATTTCCACCTACCACTTGCAAGGAAAGGCATCCATGTGGTGGGATTAGCTTAAGAAAGCCAAGAACCTTGATGAGAATGTGATCTCATGGAGGCAGTTAAAAGGATATTTCCAAGAGAAATAGTTTTCTAAGAATTACTATGAAAGAAAGATGAAAGCGTTATTTGAACTCAAGTTGGGAACCATGATATTGGAGGAATATGAGAGGTGTTTCTTTGTATTGTTGAAGTATGTTGACTTAATCATGGATGAGAAGGTCAAAATCCAAATATTTCTAAGTGGGTTACCCTCCTTCTATAGTGACAATATACAATATGATAACCCCAATACTTTGGAGGAGACCATAAGAAGAGCAAGGCATATTTATGAGAAAATCAAAGGAAGGCCAGTGTTCCAAAAGGCTTCGAATGAAAAGATGAAAGGGAAAAATGATCAAAGGAAAAAAGGTTTTAAGCCACCCTTTTTCAAAAATAATTCTCAGGAAAATCAACAAGTTTAGTCAGCCCAAAATGAACACAAGAATGCATATTCATTTGGGAAATGGCCAAGGAAATAGTCGGTACAATATTAGGGATGTGAGGGAAATCATTTTTATAGGGACTACCCTCACAAAGGAGAAATAATGAGAACTTTCCACAACATTAAAGAGGATAAAACAGTGGAAGAAATGGGAGGAAGCATGCCAAGGATTTATGCAGCCTTGGACAACAAGAAATCTAAATATCAATCCCCCATGATTGAAGTCGAGGGTAAGATTGATAACCATCCCATATTAATTTTGATTGATTCTGGAGCTAGCCATATTTACATAAATGCTAACATTGTTGAAAGATTTTGCTTGTAAATAAGCATAAGAAATATTGGTTAGTTCAATTAGCCACAGGAGCTAAGACAAAGATCAATGATTTGGTTAAATATTGTCTTATAGACATGACTGGACTCAACACAAAGTTGGATGTAAACATCATACCATTGGGTTCGTATGATTTTCTAATTGACATGGATTGGTTGGAAAAGCACCATGTTGTCCTAGACTATTACAAAAAGACAATCACATGTCTTGATGAAGAAGGGAAGCAAGGAAATATTCAAGGAATTCCAAGAGTTGTAGTTATTAGAGAGATTTTAGATATGCAATTGAAGAAGAGTTTCAAGAAAGGATGTGAGATTTTTGTAGCCCACATCAAAGAGGCAGCCAAAGATAAAGTGGCAAGCATTGAAGACCATACGGTGTTAAAATATTTTGATTATTTTTTTAGACAAATCCCAGGATTTCCACCAAAGAGAGAGATTTATTTCTCTATAGATTTGGTTCCAAGAACTGCCCCAGTGCCCAAGACACCTTATAGAATGGGCACACCGGAATTGAACGAGCTACAGATGCAGATTGAAGAGTTGTTAAAGAAGGGGTGTATATGCCCAAGTGTGTCACCTTGGGGAGCACCAATAATTTTTGTAAATAAGAAAGATGGAACCTTAAGGCTATGCATTGATTTCAAAAAGTTGAACAAGATCACCATAAAGAAAAAAATATCATTTTCCAAGGATTGATGATTTGTTTGATTAGCTAAAAGGTGCAAGGATATTTTCCAAGATTAACTTGATATCGAGCTATCATCGAGTAAAGATAAAAGAATAAGACATCAGCAAGACAACATTTAGGAAAATATGTGAGAATTATGAATTCACAGTAGTGCCATTTGGACTATCAAATTCCCCAACAGTATTTATGTGTTTGATGAATGGAGTGTTCAGGGAGTACCTGGACAAGTTTGTGATTGTGTTCCTAGATGATATATGCATATACTCTAAGTTAGAAGAGGAACATGAGAATCATTTAAGAATGGTGTTGCAAGTTCTAAGAGAGGATAAATCGTATGGTAAGATAAGTAAGTGCATATTTTACCAAAATAAGATTCACTACATGGGGCATATATTTTTAGCAGATGGGATAGTAGTTGATCCTGAGAAGATAGATGCCATTAGAGGATGGATAGTGCCAAAGAATGTGAAAGATTTTAGATCATTTATGGGTCTTTCCAGTTATTACTAAATATTTATAAAAGGATTCTCAAAGATTGCAAGTCCAATCACTTCATTGCAAAAGAAGGGAGTGAAGTTTGAATGGACTTCCAAGTGTGAATAAAGTTTCTAGCAGTTGAAGGAAATATTAACAAGTGCATCGATATTGAATATTGAAGATCAATATGAAGATTTTGTTTTGTGCACTGATGCATGAAAGGAAGGGCTCGGTGGAGTTCTCATTCAAAAGGATCATGTGGTATGCTATGTGTCTAGAAAAATATTAAAAAAAAAACATGAAATAAATTATGCTACCCATGATCTAAAGTTAGAAACAATTGTACATGCATTAAAAATGTGGAGAAATTACCTTGTGGGTAAGAAATTTGAGCTAAGAATAGACCATTATGGTCTGAAGTATTTGTTTGGACAACCAACACTAAATTCCATACAAACTAGATGGATGGAATTTTTGAGTGAATATGACTTCGACATTAAGCATATATGTTGGGTATGTGTTATATTCTTTGCACGACTAGCACCAGTGCCTGCTACGTTGCATCGGGTGTGTGGGGCGGGGGGGTTGAGGGGGGGATGAAAGGCCCTCCATTCAGGGGTTGCAGGGGGTAAATATCCCCCCTACGTGGGGGTTCAGGGGTAGCGCCCCTAAGAATTTTCGTTTCTTCCTCGAGAAATGCATCACCTTTTTGGCTCGTTTTTCATGTTGCCTTGATTTTCATGTCCATTGTTGGGCAATTTTTCGGCACATGGTTTTTTTCCGATGGTTTTCTATTTGTGGTTAAGGAATTAGGGTTTTGACTAATCCAGGTCATTAGGTCAGGGTTTTGAATTCCATTGGATCCTATATGTATATTGTATTGTAAACAATGTATGGTATGAATGAATATAGAATATGTTCGTTTTCCTGGTTTGGGTTTCCAACGGAAAAATATTTGTGTAATGTGTGTATTTGTCATTGTATATTTTTTGTTCTTTTACTCAAAATATGTTTGCATTAAATATTGTACAAGTTTAAAATATACATTTGGTATCAGAGAAACTATTGTCTTTAGGGGGATGCCTTTGTGGTCAAGGGTTTGGCTCGGGACTATGATAAGCCTTGTTACAGTGGGAGATATGTGGTATTGATTCTTCAGGTGAAGAGAAATGGAGAGCAGTTTGAAAATGGAGATCGAGAAGTTTAATGGGAATTTTTTTTATCTATGGAAGCTCGATATGGAAGATATGTTGGTGGACATAGATTAGTGGATCACGGTGGATCCAGGTAATGCAACTACAAGAAATTCAGCAGATGACTGGAAAAATTTGGATCAGAAGGAGAAGAGCACAATTTGATTGTGTCTCTTAGATTCAGTATTATTGATTGTGTCAGAGGAAGCTACAACCAAGGATTTATGGGCTAAGTTGGGGAATTTGTATCAGTATAAGTCCCTAGTAAATAAATTATTCCTGAGAAAGAAGTTGTATAACCTGAGGATGAGAGATGGAGACTCAGTGATAGAGCATTTGAACGAATTCAATATTGTGGTAAGTTAGTTAGTATATGTTGAGATTAAAATTTCAAATTAAGATAAGTGTATCAGTGTTTTTTTCTCTTTACCAGATTTGTGGGATAGTCTAGTTGTGGCCATAGGTAGTAATACAACTTCCTTAAAGTTTGATGAAGTGGTCTCATCCTTGTTGTCGTAGGAGATTATACTGAAGAACATGGAAGGATAGAGCACAGATGAATTATTTGCAAGAGGACCCTACTAGGAAATAAATAGATCTAAGTCCTCAAGTGGGAGATCTAAGTCTAAGGGTATATCTAAATCTCCTAAAAAAAATTTAAAGGTATGTTGGAGATGTGGAAAAGAATGGCACTACAAGAAGCAGTGTAGATCCAAAGTTGAGAAAAAGAAGGGATCTGAAGAAGCTCCTTCTACAGAATAAAATAAATCCAAGGAAGATAGAGGGTATGTGTACTTGGCTTCTTCAAGAACACATGCAGATCATGAGTCATGGTTGGTTGAATCAGGTGCATCCTTTCATATGACTCCCCAGAGGGAGTGGTTCTGTGAATATGAAAGGTATGAAGGAGGTAAGTTTTTCCTAGGTGATGACTCGACAAACAGAATCATAGGACGATGAAAATTCAAGTTGAGGATCATAGATGGAAAGATTAGAACACTACTTGGTGTTCTTCACATCCCAGGTTTGGCCAAAATTTTGATTTTTGTAAGCAAAATGGACGATGCAGGGGTAAAAAAAATATTTGAAAAGGAAACCTGTAGGACGGTTTGAGGAGAAATAGTGTTGTTGAAGGGAGTTTAGTTTGGAACTCTGTATAATATGCAAGGAAGAACTATTAGTGATGGGTGTAATAGTTCCATTGTTCTTGATATTGGATTTGAAGAAGAAAGAACTCCTATAGTATCTAGAGAAAAGGTTATGTTGTGGCATCAAAAACTAGGGAATATCATATATAAGGGTCTTCTAATACTACATGGTAAAGGTATGGTTGAAGGTATGTCTAACTTCTCTCTGGATTTTTGTTCCTGTAAACATTGTGTACATGGAAAGTGGAACAGGGTAAGATTCCCCTCTGGTGCAATGAGGGAAGAAGGAATTTTATAGTTATTTCACAGTGATGTGTTTGGACCTGTGTTTGTTCCATCATTGGGAAAATCTATGTATTATTTCTCATTTATAGATGACTTCTCAAGAAATACGTGGATATATTTCCTCAATAAGAAATATGAATTATTTGACAAGTTTAAAGAGTTTAAGGCTCTTGTTGAGAATCAAACAAAAAAAATAATTAAGGTGTTGAGGACAGATAATGGCAGAGAGTTCTGTAGGAATGAATTTAAAGAATTACGTAAGAAGTGCGGTATATAAAGGCAGAAGACTACTCCATATAAACCTCAGCAGAATGGAGTTGTAGAAATGATGAATAGGAAGATAATCCAAAAAGAAATGTCCATGCTCAGTGTGTTCAGTTAGGGAAAGAATTCTCGGCAGAGGCAATGGGTATTGCATGTTACCTAGTCAACAGATCACCCTCATCAACGTTGGATGAAAAGACTCCACAAGAGGTATGAACTGGTAAGAAACCTTCTCTCACATATCTCAAGGTATTTGGTTGTGAGGCCTATGTTCATGTTCCAAAGGAAAACATGAGTAAGCTAGATAAGAAGGTTGAATAGGGTATCTCTATTGGGTATAAAGATGGTCTCAAAGGTTATAATCTTTGGAACCTAGAAACTAAGAAGGTTGTGTATATTCGAGATGTGGTATTTAGAGAAATGAAAGATGTTGTTAAATAGGAAGTCTTACCAAGTAAGGAAGAACCAGATAAAATAGAGTTTGATTTAAAGGATGATGAATCAGACTCTATAAAAGAATAGGAATTAGAAGAATAAGATCCTCATACTCCAGTATTGAGGAGATCGGTTTGAGAAAGAAGGATACCCGAAAGGTATATTCCATCTGATTTTGTTTCAAATTTTGCTTTGTCTATTACTAATGATGATCCTAGAACTGTTAGGGAGGAACTGGATTCATAGGATGGAAAACTATGGGAAAAGGCCATGGATGAATAAATGGAATCCTTGGATAAGAATGTGGCTTGGGATCTAGTGGAGTTGTCGCCTGAAAGAAATCTCATTGGAATAAAATGTGTATTTGAAAAGAATCCAAATGTAGAAGGAAAAGTGGAGAAATACAAAGCTCGGTTAGTAGTAAAGGGTTATTCCCAGGTTGAAGGAATTGAATTTGATGATATTTTTTCTCCTGTTACCAAGTTAAGTTCTATTATATTTATGTTATTTGTTGTTGTTGCATTTGATTTTGAAGTAGAAAAGATGGATGTGAATACAACATTCCTACATGGGGATATGGAAGAATAAATCTATATGAAGCAGCTAGAAGGCTTTGTTGTGAAGGGAAAGAAGGACCTGGTATGCAAGCTAAAAAATTCATTGTATGGTTTAAATAATCACCAAGGATGTGGTATCAAAAATTTGATATTTATATGTTGGGACTTGGCTTCAAAAGAAGCAAAGAGGATCATTGTGTGTATTTTAAATTAACTGGTGGTCATTTGATTTATTTGGCCTTATATTTGGATGACATGTTGCTGATAGGAAACAACAAGGAGATTATCCATGATGTGAAAACACAATTGTCCTATAAATTTGACATGAAGAATCTTGGTGCTACAAATTTCATTTTGGGCATGGAAATTAAAAGAGATTAAAAAAACAGGAAACTCTAGTTAAATCAGAGAAAATATGTGGAGACAATATTTCATAGGTTTAATATGAAGGAATGTAAACTAGTCAGGGTCCCTATTCCTATTGCTGTAAAGTTATTTGTGGATCAGTGTCCCAAGAAACAGGAAGAGGAGGAGGACATGTCTCGTGTTCCATATGTGAGTGCAGTTGGAAGTCTAATGTATGAAATGGTCTGTACTAGACCGTACATTTCACATGCAGTGGGAGTTTTGAGAAGGTATATGTCAAAACCAGGTAAGGAGCATTTGACAGTAGTAAACATGGTTTTCAGGTATTTGTGTGGCACGGATAGCTATGGAGTGTGTTACCAAGGAATACTAGAATTGGATAGAGTGTTGGACATACATGGCTTTGTGGATGAAAACTAGGCTGGAGATATGGATCATAGGAGATCTACAAGAGGGTATGTGTTTAACCTGTTTGGAGGAGAAATCAGTTATATGAGAAAGATAAAGTATGTAGTGGCACTTTCAACTACAGAAGATGAATACATGGCAGCCACTCATGCAAGTAATGAAGCAGTATGGTTACAAATATTGTGTTCGGGTATTGGGTTGGTACAACAAGCTGTAAGGATAGATTGTGATAGTCAGAGTGCAATTTTTCTGGCAAAGAACCCCACTTATCACTTTGTGAGAGACATGGTTGAAGAAAAGAAAGCGTTGTTGATGAAGGTGAACACTTTGAATAATGTTGCAGATTCATTAACAAAATTTGTGAGCACTAAGAAGTTCTCTTGGTGTAGAGGATATATGGGCATTATTTCCCTGGATTGTTGACTATGTAACCTTGTAACCCCATGTATGCAAAGAAAACAACAAGTGGGATAATGTTGGGTATCTGTTATATTATTTGCATGACTAGAAGTTTTTTTTCCTTGAGAAATGTGTCTCCTTTTTGCCTCGTTTTTCATGTTGCCTCAATTTTTGTGTCCATTGTTGGGAATTTTTTCGGCACATTGCTTTTTTCCAATGGTTTTCTATTTCCAGTTAAGGAATTAGGGTTGTTGACTATTCCAGGTCATTGGGTTAGGGTTTTGGATGTCGTTGGCTCCTATATGTATATTGTATTGTAAAAAATGTATGGTATGAATGAATGAATATAGAATATGTTGGTGTTCCCTGTTTGGGTTTCTAGGGGGGAAATCTTTGTGTAATATATGTATTTTTCATTCTATCTTTTATGTTCTTTTACTAAAAATATGTTTGCAGTAAATATTGTACAAGGTTAAAATCTACAATATAAAGGGCAAGGAAATTCAAGTGGATGATGCACTCAGCAGGAGAGCTCATGAAGTGCATATTACAACCATTACAACCATCAACATGTACATCTTAGATATGAAAGATAAATTTGTTGCAGAAGCAAGTTCAAATCAATAGTATGTAAAAATACAAGAGATATTACAACAAAGTAATTTTCAGCTGAAATTTAATTCTTATGAGCTAAAAGAAGATGGAATTCTCATGTACAAAGGAAAAGTACGTGTCGAATTCCATTGAGATAAAAAATGAAGTTCTAAAGGAAATGAATAATATCGAGCACCCAGGATATCATAAAACAATTACAGTTGTAAGAAGCCAATACTTTTGGCCAGGAATGAAAAATTAAGTGGCTAATGACATAGCCAAATGTCTAGAATGCCAAAAAGTAAAGACATAACATAGACACCTAGCGGGTTTTCTACAGCCATTGCCCATTCCGGAATGGAAGTGGGAATATGTCATAGTTGATTTTATTACTAAGCTTCCCATAACAGTGAAGCAACATGATTCCATCACAGTGGTGGTGGATAAATTGACTAAGGCAACACAATTTATTCCTAAAGTAATACACACAAAGAAACAAATATTGCAAAAATATATATGAGAGAAGTTGTTAGGTTACATGGAGTTCCTAAGGAAATAATTTCAAATAGAGATCCCAATTTCACATCTGATTTTTGGAAAGGTTTGTTCAAAGGATTTGAAAAAAAACTAAATCTTAGTACAGCGTATCATCTAGAGTCAGATGGGAAAATAGAGAGGACCAATAGGATAATTGAGGACATGCTTAGAATGTATGTGATGGACCAGCCATTAAAGTGGGAGGATTATATTCATTTAGTTGAATTTGCATACAATAATGGGTATCAGGCCTCATTGAAGATGATTTCGTTTGAAACATTGTATGGAAGAAAATGTAACAAACCAATGAGTTGGGATAATCCAACAAACAAAGAAGTTATTGGACCATAATTTTTAAAAGAAATGAAATAGAAGATAGAAAAGATAAAATAGAATTTAAAGGCTTCCCAGGATAGGCAGAAAAACTATGTAGACAAGAATAGAATTTTCAGATATTTTAAAGTGGGTGAACATGTGTTCTTAAAAGTAAAGGAAAAGAGAAGTTCGATAAGATTAGTCAGTTTCCCAAAGTTGGAAGCAAGATATTGCGGGCCTTTTGAAATATTAGAAAAGATAGGGCCAATTTCATACATGTTAGCATTTCTTGCATCCATGAGAATGCATAATGTATTTCATGTATCATTATTAAAGAAATATGTGACTGGCCCTAACCACTTAATTTATTGGAATGTGATCTAGGTGGAGCATGAAGGGGATTTCCAAGAGGAACCAGTATGCATCCCGGACCAAAAATTCAAGGTACTAAAGAACGAATCCATAGGGTTGGTAAAGGTTCAATGGACCTGTTACGATCCTAAAGATGCAACATGGGATCATGAAGAAAATATGCAGGAAGATTACCCACACATTTTTGACAATTTTGAAGAAAATGGAATGCAAGACTCCTTTTTTAGCAGCTAGAGTTCTGGAACCACATCTCAGATTCGTACCAACTACGCTAGGGACCTTTATTATCAAATGGCTCATTACATGGCTTAGCCTTGATAAATGTATGCTACATCCTTTGGGTTATCCTTGATAAATGGATGGTACATCCCTTGGGTTAGCCTTGATAAATGGATGGTACATCCCTTGCGTTAACCTTGATAAATGAATGGTGCATTCCTTGGGTTGGTGAGTTGAGAGGAACATGATATTATGGTTGGGACTATTGTTGGAGTTGTAAAATTGTAGAATTTTTATTTTCTAAGTATTATGATGTAAATTTTTATATATGTATATCGACATAGTATGCATCAAGGATGACACACAATTGTATGGGAAGGGGAATGTAACATCCCCTCTATAATCCCTAGTTTGATTAATGATTAATGTAGATATAATGTGTGGCTATGGCCAAAGAGATGTAATATGTGAATTGTATTTCTATACTTTAATAATAAAATGTGATGCCAACTTCTAAGGGGACATGAAAAAGATATGGGGGTTGAATTAATCCACAAGAGAGGGGATTTTCTAGGATAATGGCCAAGAGGGATCCAAGGGGGAATTAACCATGTATATTAATTCAACCCATTCTCATAAATTTTCTATTAAGTGTTCCCAAATCCAATCATTGAATGCATGTAACAGGGTGGGTGTGAGTAGTCACATCCCAAATTTATTGGGAACATGGGGGTTGAGTACAATCAGCTTGGGGAAGAGTGAGTCAAGAAAGGAAATCCAAAGAGAGTAAATTTGTATGGGTTGGAAGAGTAGTTTTACACATTGTTATTTTTTTCATGAGGATCAAGTAGAGAGCAAGAAATAGATCTTGGAGCTGGTGCAACCATGGAGAGAAAATTTTAGAACAAGTTGGAGCATATTGAAGCGTATTTGGAGTTTGAAATTGAAGAGCCAAGTTGTTATACCTGGAGAGTGAACTTATGAGTGAGTTGTACTAAAACAACAAGTGTTTGTTGTTATTTGTTGGTAGCTTTCCTAGCAGCGAATTCCCTTGAGTTTCCAGCTGAGAGATTCCTAGCTACTTGTGCCATCCAGACCCTGATAAACGAATGGGATACCCGAGGGACTGAGAACAATGAAGGGATACATTCCTTGGGTTGGGAAGGTCAAGAGGAAGAGAGATAGTGGAAAATAGAAACAATTGTATGAATATATCAATGGGTTGTGAGTTTTATGAGTCGTGAGTGGACTGTGAGAGACTACCCTCTTTTGTGGAATACTAGCCTCAGCTCGGGGGTGACTGGTTGTATAGATTTGGAATAGTTAGTCTATGGTTGGGTGGAATGTCCATCCCAAGAATCTAGTTGCACAACTCTCATTTAAAGATAAGCTCTTCATCTTGTTGTTGAGTTGTTTGCATGTGCTAGTGTTGTGAATGAACTCTATGTAAATGAGAATGATTTATATCTTGTTGTAATGAATTGTTTAGTTGCATTGCATGTTGATTATTAGCATGTTTTAGATTCTTCTATTTTATGGTTGTAGACAGTAGCTAAATTTGTTTTAATTCATATTTGAAAGCTATAGTGAAATAGTTAATTGTAAATGATTTAATTTTGTTAGCAGAAATTTCATTTTTATTAGTGTTTTGCATCGTAATGTCCCTCGGTTGGGCTGGGGGGCATTACAACAGGATGCAAGCACTCTTCAATACTGAAGTAGTGCAACACCAAATAAAATATGATTCAAAGAAGGGGATTGTGACCTCTTATATGATTCAATATTCAAATACTTCAAGGGAAAGTTGATGACCAGGTGGTTGGGGCCCTACACCATTGAAAAATGCTATGATAATGGTTCAGTCCAAATAAAAACCATTGATGAAGAAGGAATTCCCTTGCTAGTAAATGGATTCAGGATAAAAGTTTACAACAAGCCAATGAAAATGGAAGAGTTTACAACAATAGTGAATAAACAAAATATGGATGTGATTGATAGCAAATATGTTCTCAATCCATCCAAATAACGAGATATGAAAAAGAAAAAAGAATAAATACCTAGATGAAAACCCCCCTGAGGCATATAGGACAGATATGTGGGTGAAAACCTCCAATGGAGACGGTCTAAAATATAAGAAATAAAGAAATATTCTCATCAAGAAAACCTCCACATAAGTTTGATGAGGCAGGGCATTGGTGAAAACCAGCAATGGCACTTCTGCCTTGAGAAAAAGAAAAAAGAAAAAAGAGAGAGAGAAAAGAAAAATATGTTTAGAATACTAATGTTTTTTTTGTAGGTACCCAAGACTGCATTTTTCGCTATCATCTGCACAAGAAGGAAATAAAAAAACAATCAACAACAAATCAATAAGGATAGTAAGCATTTTTTAGTTTATCTGCACTTCCAATATCATCTGCACAAGAAGGAAATAAAAAAACAATCAACAACAAATCAATAAGGATAGTAAGCATTTTTTAGTTTATCTGCACTTCCAATATCATCTTCCATACATCAAATTTTCCATCATTTTCATTCTAAAAAATCCTTTTCCCTTTTCATACATCAATAACACTTTCGATATTCATCATTTTACATTTTTTACCCCTTGTTTCAATAAAATTGACCTGCAGGGTCATCCTATAAGATTCTACAGGATTATCCTACAAGATTCTACAGGGTCAACCTACAAGATCATTTCCACAAAGAATAAACAAGCATTTCAATGGACAAAACCAACATTAATAATCTAATTTATAGCATCAACAATATCACAAAATTCTTCAACCATTTCTACATCAAGTACAAGTATCGGGACAACAAAGTCACAATTCTAAAAGATACTTTGTATCCTATAGAAAATATTACAACATGCAAAAATACAGCTCTATAGGATTATTTAGCATATTCCATATTACTGCATAGATTTTTTACTGACACAATCATGAAATTTGCACCATACTTAACTATCATACAAATATATTCTACGATGCATGCAAATAGTATTCATAATCAAACACAGAAAGACAGATAACACAAGGTTCTATAACATCTTTGTATCATTCCTTTATTCATAATTCTCATCCATCCACTGCTACATTCAAGAACTCTGAAACTTTGTATCAATCAGCACATAAAAAATTATAACCTAACATATCCTAACATAGAACAACTAGACTGAACCAATTGAACCCCTAATATCCCAACCCGTTACATATTTATACAGAATTATAGGGATCAAAACCCTAAATTGTTCATCCCAAAATATCCCATTACAATGCATGGCCATCTTAGTTAACTGGTTATTTGACGACTTTCTTCTTCTTTTCAACATGCATGCTTATTTTCTACTGCTCTTCTATTTTTGGAATGTCGGGTTGTCATCCTTTTGTCATGATTTATTCTCTTGTCTTTGTGTCCTTCCGGGTGTGCCTCAGTTTCACGCTCTCTAAATTTCCTTCTTCTTCTGCGCAATTTTCTATACTTAGGATTTTTCCTCGACACTGTATCAAAATTGCAAGACTGTTTCCAAAACTTCCTATCCAACAGGCCCCCGACACTCACTTGTGGCTCATATAAATCCCCTCAGGCTTGTTTCCTGCTCTTCCATGCCGAAAGGAATTTTTGAGAGGCAGCCTTCACTACCTCCACCTCTTTGATAATTGTGGCATTTGTTGTTGTTATCTCCTCTACTCCCTATGTATTCAAGTTTGTAAGTTTTTCCTCTGCTTCAATTGTTGCTTGCTTGACCTTACCCTGCACCGTGCCCAATTCACCAATAACCCACATTGCCTATTCTTGCAGTGGTCCCAGTCTTTGTTGAAGGATCTTTTGTTGATCTCTCATCCTCTTCACTTCTACCTATGCCTATCACTGAGCCAAAATGGTTGACATACATTCTACTAGTGGAAGTGTAGTTTCCCCTTCATCTTATTGTTGTGCATGTTCTTATTCTTCTCTTAGCTTGGATTCTATAACCTTCATCTTTGGGTCTTCTATCAACTTTGGCCACACCTTCACATTATCCTCACACAGTTTTGCACATTTTCCCTCTATCTTATTAATGTTCGTAACTGTTGTGGTTGTCGTTCTCTCTCTACCATTGCGCACATATGATGGTGATCCTAGCATGCTCTGTATATTTAAGTCTTCTATTTGTGGTTGGAAGCCCTTAATGACTTCACCGATAGTCTACAATTGTTCCTCCATATTCTCTTCGACTACTAGGGGTACTTTTGGAATTGCCTTATATAACTTTTGGATTGTTTATTGGGTCTTATGCGCTATCCCTTCTGCCTCATCATTTTCCTTTAATGATTTTTTGGCTCTCTCCTCATCTTCATATTTATTCTTTGGAACCTCTTCTACTCTTCCTTCAACTTCCCTCTTTTTTTGAAGTGTTGTGTCATACTATTCCTGTAATTGGGCTCATTCATCCCTTATTCTTTCTAACTCCTTATTCTCTTCCACTCCTTTGTTTCTAATTTCTTGCACTAGTCATGTAGCTTTTGCATGGATATCTTTGAGACGACTGTATTTAGATGGAACAACGCATTTACTTTCTCTTTTAACTCACCCATTGGAAACTCCAGTGTGTCAGTATCAATCTGCAAGGTCTCATTCCCTACTATTATTTGTGCCATGGATGGTTGTGTACTTTCTTAATCTCTCCTTGGCCCTATTGATGGTCCTTCCCCGAACCTGTGCACTGCCATAGTGCTTGTTGCTTCCAGGATCTACTAAAGTACTCCTAACTAATCTTGTACTATCTTTTGTTTTTATTCTTTCTTCCTTGCTACTTCCTCCCATATCTCCTCTATTCTATCCTGTATCTGATAACTAATTTTTTCCATATCATAATTCATTAATATATAAAATGGGTTCTTCCTCTGCACCTTGGATTTATTGCACGCCCCTCCTCTTTTTTATTCCCCCTTATCTTTCCTTTTTAGTCCTTTGGGGACTATCGATGTGCCAGAAATATTGCCTACACCATTTGCCTATTCCTTTCCTTTCTCATCACCATGTTCCTCATCACTTATGTCTTGTTCTTCCTCCTCTTCTGATGGTCCTGTCTTTTCTACTAGGCTCTTCCAATCTTCCTCCCAGTCATTGAATATCAAGTTCACGTCTTTTGTGGTCAACCTGTAATTGGTTGGAAACCATTGTCATGTTGGATCCTTCCTATCATGCACATACATATGGTGCATGTCGGCTCTAAATCATGCAATATCCTTGTATGTTGTTATTGCTTCTTCTGATATGCGCAGTGTGTGCGCAACTAAATATGTAATATTCTCCAAGTAGGTAAAAAATATGGTGCTATTGTCAGTCTATATTCTTTTAATTAATGAGTTCCATAAATTGGTATATCTCACAGCCATATTACTGCTACCTGAAGTGCACATTAGGATGAGCAACCAAGCGTAATGAAATTTAGTGCCCTTCTCTTGGGAATTTTTTCAATCAGTAAAAATTTGTTGACTAAAAAAATAGCCAAGTCCGTCTGCACTCCTTCCATACATTTCCCTACGGCCGTAATGACTACAATCAGTACTTTATATTTGCAACATTTTTGTGGTAGTTTCCAGACCAATACCTATGTCGCAAATCTCACATTCTTATAGTTGATGTTTTTAACATCCAGGCCCCTCTTTCCCATGAATGTGTCAAATTTTTTCTTCATTGACTCAGAGATGGCTCGTTGTCCCACATTGTTGAACAATAGTCTTGGTTCTTCTCATGCTTTGGGAAATCATGTAATACACGCAATCAATGCATTATCAATCGATATTGGGGGATCGAGCCAGAGTGTCCCCCCATGAACACAACTTAATAATACCTTCACACATGCATTGATTTCTATACTCCTCCCTAAATGTGGAATGTCAAATAGGTTCAATATTCCTACCTTCTGCAACTATGACACCCATTCCTGTGATTCGATCAGAATTTCTCATGTTTTTGGGATGCTCCTAGTGCTCAAATACCAATCCTTGGCCAAATCAGAGAATTTTTGTGCATTTGTGATACCATGGTCTATAAACTTAAGGTTTGCCATCTTCATGAGCATATCTTCATCACTACTTACCCCAGTTGGAACTTGAGCTATCGGAACTATGTACTTTCCATTGGCTAGTACATTTATTAGTGGCACGTCATCCATCCTTGGTGGTAAGTAGTCTCTGTGAAATCCTTCTGGTGACACCAAAGCCAAAGCTCCAACTACCTCCTCAACCTATGGTGATGCTACTGGTTGTTTCACTTATTTTCTTGTTGTTGCAGATGATCCTCCAACTCTTGGCGGTGCCATTTGTTTCCTGTTACTAGTTCTTGTACTTAACTTTGTTTCTCTTCATGAGTTGTTGTAGCTCAGATCTGGTAGCTCAACTTTTCTCTCCAATTCACTATGGTACACTTTGTTTTCTCCCGCTCACCTGTAACATTGGGTTAAAATTAACGAATTCTTGTTATTTTTGTTCTTTCGTGCCAAATGTACCTATCTCATCTTGCCTTAACTACCTTTTCCAATCCCCCATCGTTGTTGATGAGTCGTAAACTAAATGCTCCTTTATTTCCAAATCCATCATGTGATTTTTCTCTCGTACTGTCGATCTGTTGTGATTTGCGATTACTTTTATCATTTAATACTTATACATCATTTTTTATGACATGTCTATCCCACCTCATAACCGTTGTTTCTGTGCTTTAATACTTTTAACGGTCTTTTCATTTCCAAACTGCACATTGATTCTTTGTTGTTTTATCTATATGCTTCACATTCTATCTCGTTTATGTCTTGTCTCTTAAACTAGCACAATGCTATTATGATGTGTGATGACCATTCCTTCTATGCAAGTTCCTACATCTACTTTTTATTTGATTTTCTTTCGTTTTCTACTTTTTATATGTGTTTTCTTGTCTTTATTTCTACTATGGTACAACTACTATAGTACAGGTGTGTCAACGTAGCCCAGATTAATACGCAGACTGTCGGTCAACTCTGTAGAGTTTCAGCTGAATTCCATTCACCATTCCTTCAAGGCCTTCACCATTCAAAGTTTCCAATTACGCAGCACCTATCTATAACACCCTTTTCCCCCGGTCTGTAAAAATAACTATATTGGCTAAGAACTATGGAAAACTCAAAGATGTGAATGTTTGACTTGATGGACCTTTGGATAAAAGGTCGATGAATGTAAATAATTTTGTGAATATGTGTTGCATGACTGTTGGGAGAGGGATGTGCTAAAAAGAGACCATGATGGCTAATGAGAGGTGGTGGAAGGGACCTGGAATGGTTGTGTTAAATTCCATTGAGCTAGTAATGTACTGGTTTATACTTGCTCACAAACCAAAGCATCTCTCTGATCCTAGAATGGATTTCCCGTCAAATTGGTAGGTGGGGAGGCTCCTCAAGAGTTAATGAGGGGATGGGGGTGAACTGCCCATCTGTAACAGCCCTCAGACCTAACCATGGATGGTGGAATTCGTGCCACACGCAACCTTGCAGATAAAAATTGGCAAGAGAGGAAATGTGGTAAGACAGAGAGCAGTGCATGCGATGGGGATCGCAAAAGAGACTGGAGAAACCTGACGCAGACCGCACCCTCTGCCTCGACATAGACCTCTGCACTGACCTCCCAGTCTTAAGGATCATTCTAATTTTACCTTCGAACCGGAGTGGCTCCTGCGATTCTCCACTGGAATCTTTGTTTGAAATTGACCCACAGGTCGTTTTCGGCACCTTACAGCCTTTAGGCCCGGTTCTTTCTCTGTTCCCAACAGAAAATCAAAATCGGGGTTTCAGGGTTTTCAAAATATCGATGTCATGACCTTTTGGTTCCCGATTTCCTGATCTTCGCTTTCCTGATATAGTCCCTTTTTGCTTTAGCCCCTCCTGGCTATTCCCTAGTCATGTGACCTGCCTTTATATGACCACAGTCATACCTTTTATCGGGGTTCGGGGTTTCGAATGTCGAAATGCACTAAACCTCTTGTCCACGGAATCCCCAATTTCCCGATTAAGGACTGTTCTTTCAGGAAATTTCCCGAAAGCTTCGATCTTGGCCATGCATCCTTAAGGATAGACGGTCCTCACCATTTCAGGGTTTTCACCGTGAGAATTCCCAATACTTCGTTATGCTGAGATGATGTCAGCAGGGCCCCACGTGGAGCTCTCCTCCTTTCCGAAAATTGGGCTTCGCGATTCCAAGTTGCAATTCCCCCTTGTCTCCCTGACTCGCGAAATGTTGATCCCCGACTTCCCTCGAATTTTTGACACGCGTCCCAAGTGGATGGACGGTTCAGATTTACCCTTGAGGTTTCGCCAACTGCCAAGCCAAACCACTTTCTTGTATGAGTCTCGATGATCGAAATGTCGATGGGCTTCCGATCTCGTCCACGTGTCCCAACTGATGGATGGCTCCGATCGTTTACGGGGTTTCCAACATGGATTTTCCCGATCTCTTGCTCACAGGACTCTCGATTTGCCAAATCCCGAAACTCCGATGGAGTCTTCCCTTTTGGGACTTTTCCCGAGATCTTAGATCTTCGCCATGTGTCCCCTAGATATGGGCGGTCCTGATTCAACCTTGGGATTTCTAGACTTTCGATGACCTGATGACACAAGTTCTTTGTCAACTTAAAACCCTGGTCGTCGAAATGTCGACGGGCTCTCGATGATTGCCACCTGTCTCCTCAAGATGGACGGCTCAGATTGATTCCAAGATTTTCACTATGAAAATTCCCGATCACTCGTCCTCATGATTCCCGATTTCACGAATGTCGAAATTCCGATGGCCACACCTCTCGTCGAAACTTTCCTCCTCCCGTTCACGAAGCTTAAACTTCTTGCAACTCATGCTCAATCCAATGGCTGACGGGTATTTCTGTGAAGATCCTACGGTCCACAATCTCCTGAGCTTGAACTCTGGACGTAGCCGTAACCTCCTCGCTTCTCTGGAGAATCTAACGGCTGGTGGGATTTCGCTAATCCTCCCCTCAGACTCCTGGTCGTCGATCACTTCCCTTTGATGATTCATGTGAATGAGACCAAGGACTCTTCCCTGGACTTATCCACTTACATGATGAACTTTCGATGTCCCTCAATGTTTTCAAAGTCCTTACTCCTCCTGAGATTCTCACAACTTCAAGCCTAAGAAAATACTCTGGCACACACTCCTTACGCAACCTTCAGACACCTTCAAATGTCAACTACTTCGACTCTACGCACACCTGCAGCAGCATTCCTTCGATATTTTGCTCAGGTTCGCAACCCTGGAACTTTCCTTGGCCTGCGCACTCCTTGCACGGCACCTATGCCCTAATGCACTCTCAGAAAATGAGAACAATCGCTACCTCTCCTGAGATTTCAGAGACAACCCTCTGAACTCCTTGTCGACGCACTCCTTGTGGACAATTCAACTGCACTCCTTGCAGGAATCTTGCTCAGACAGAGAAACAATTGAAGCTCATTCCTTCTCCTTCCAGACATCAAACCCAGACCATGAAATCACATACACAGCATATAAAAACAAGTGTATAACAAGAAGCAAACATTCATGAGCATATCATTCAGCATCAATACACAGAGAATAAACACAAAACCATGAATTTGAATCAATCTTTTTCTATTAATCCAAATATCAGTACATGGGTGTTCTTACTCACTCTCTGCTCCTCTTCTATGCTCCAATGCTTCTAACTCTGATAATGTTACAATGCACAATGAGGGTGTCTATATCCCATTTCCCTCTTGCGCTCTACAACTGTCTAATCTAGAATTAAATTATATCTACCTGCATAAATGCCTTCTACCTACTATGGACGAGAGCGGATAACTCAAGGTCCTTTTCAATACATAAGTATGCCTCTCCTTAACTATCACATTTAAGTTTGGCGCATCCACTTTTCAAAAAAATTTAAACAATTTAGCACATGCTCTAAATGTGTGGCGCTTGCCCCCATGCTCGCTTGATGTTGACGATGCTCCTGCATCATACTCCCTCACTTGAAAATTTTCATGGGCTCATGTCCATGAGCTCTTGCATGGTCTTTCCATGCTTCTGAATCTCTACTTCATTCTCCCAGCTGGCATCTTCAACTGGATGGCCCTTCCACTTGACCAAATATTCGAAGTATTATTTCCTTCTGGTCTTCTTGCCAATTCTTTTGTCTAGTATTCTTTCCATCTGTGGCATCTCTGTAACTGGCATCTTCTTTTTCCACTGAACCTCTGACTGTTCATCACCCATTCCTGCTTCCTCAGCTTTGTATGGGTACAAATCTGAGACATTGAATATCGGAGAAATTCTGATCCCATCGGGTAATTCAATCTCATAAGCATTTGCCCCAAATTTCTTCAAGACCCTACATGGCCCGATTTTCTTCATCTTTAGTTTATTATATGTTCCTCTCGGGAACCTTTCCTTCCTCAAATGTGCCAGAATCAAATCACCAACTTCAAACTGAAGTTGTCTTCTGTGTTGATCTTCTCTACGCTTATACTTCTGGCTTGAACTCTACAATCGCTCCTTCACCTTGCTGTGAAGTTCCTTCATCATCTCTGTGAATTCTTCTGCACTAGCGCTCCTAGTCGCAGTCTGTTTTGAATCCCTCAATTCAGAAATTCCTCTCGGCTGCACGCCATAGAAAATCTGAAATGGACTTTTCCCTGTGCTCCTATTGACTGAGTCGTTATACGCAAACTCTGCCTGTGGTAATATATTATCCCACTGGCTGTGGTGTTCTGTCACCAGGCTCCTCAGCAAGTCTCCCAGACTTATGTTCACTACTTCTGTCTGTCCATCCGTCTGGGGATGATAAGATGAACTAAAAGACAAGTTAGTTCCCAGCTTCTTCCATAAGGTCCTCCAGAAGTTCCCTATGAACTTCGTATCTCTATCCGAAACTATACTCCTTGGTAAGCCGTGAAGTCGAATGACTTCTTTGAAAAACAGGTTCACAATGTGAGTTGCGTCACTAGTTTTCTGACATGGAATGAAGTGTTCCATTTTGGAAAACCTATCCACCACCACAAAGATTGAATCAACACCTCTTTGTGTTCTTGGAAACCCCAATATGAAATCCATGATAATTTCATCCCATGGCCTTCCTGGTATGGGCAATGGTTGATAAAACCCTACATTCTGCTTTCTTCCCTTCAAATGCTGGAAAATTCTGCATCGGTCCACGAATCTCTTGACATCTGCTCGCATTCCCGGCCAAAAATATGACTCATTCAACTTCGCGAATGTTTTGTCATGAACGAAATGTTCGTCCAATCCTCCACTGTGTTTCTCCTTTAACAAGTTCTCCCTCATGGAGCACTTCAGAATACACAGTTGATTACCTTTGAACAACAATCCTTCCTGGATCATGTATTCTATCCATTGGCTTTTGTCTCTGAGAACTGGATTCTCAGTTGCTTCATATGCCTCTTTAAAATCTTGATCATCTGCGTACATGTCCCTGAGATCATCAAAACCCAGGGTTTTGACTTTGAACTCCTGCAACAGTAAACACTTTCTGCTCATAGCATCAACAACTTTGATAGCAATACCAGAAATATGTTTAATCACAAATGTGAAATTCTGCATATACTCAACCCATTTGACATGTTTCTGATTCAACTTTTCCTGTTGATTCACAAACTGCAATGCATGGTTATCACTGTATAAAACAAACTCTTTGGGAATCAAATAATGCCTCCATTTTTTTAATGCCTGTATAATAGCATAAAACTCCTTATCATGAGTGGAGTATTTCACTTTCGCTTCATTCGGCTTCTCACTGAAGTATGCTATTGGCCTTTCTTCTTGACTCAAGACTGCCCTATCGCAAACCCACTTGCATCGCACTTTACCTGAAATGTCTTCTGGAAATCCGACAACACCAGAATTGGTTGTTCCGTAATCTTCCTCTTCAACAGGTTAAAACTCTTCTCAGCTTCTTCTGTCCAGTGAAAAGATTTATGTCTTTTCTTCACTTTATCCATCATCGATGTGCTAATTCCACTGAAATTCCTGATGAAATTTCGGTAGAAACTAGCCAATCCATGAAAACTTCTCACCTCAAATATGTTCTTCGGTGATGGCCAATTCTTGATCACATCCACCTTATCTGGATCCATCCTCAATTTGTCTGCAGAAATAACAAATCCCAAGTAAATGAATTTTGTCTTCATGAATGAGGATTTCTTCACGTTTATGAGCAGCTTCTCTTGCTGTAATATTTTCATCACAATAGTCAAGTGTTTCAGATGCTCGTCCCTTGTTTTACTGAAGATCAGTATGTCATCTAAATACACAATGAAAAATTTTCCGATGAACTCTTTCAGGACTTCATTCATCAACCTCATAAAGGTGCTTGGCGCATTTGTTAAGCCAAATGGCATAACAAGCCATTCATACAACCCTTCATTTGTTTTTAATGTTGTCTTCCACTCATCACCTTCCCTCATGCGAATCTGATGATAACCACTTTTCAAATCAACCTTTGAAAAATACTTTGCTCCACTCAAGCAATCCATCAGATCATCCATCCTCGGCAATGGAAATCTGTACCTGATGGTTATCTTGTTAATGGCTCTTGAATCAGTGCACATCCTCCAGCCTTTGTCTTTCTTCGGACTGAGTACTGTTGGAACAGCACACGGACTCAAGCTTTCCCTGACCAACCCTTTGTCCAACAACTCCTGGACTTGTCTTTTTACCTCTTCATTCTCTTGCGGTGTCAATCTGTACGCATATTTATTTGACAAACTAGCTCCTGGTATGAGATCAATATGGTGACTCAAACTTCTGATCGGTGGCAACGAAGGAGGTAATTCGTCCACTATTATATCAGCGAACTCTTCTAGCAGTCCCTGAATCTCTTCTGGTAAATCATCCACTTTTGTGCTAGTCAGAACAATTCTAGGCTTTCTGACCACAATGAACTGCAGATCTTCCTTCTTCTTAACCTCTGTAAGAAGTTCTTTCCCACTCATGAGAAGTACAGTGTTGCTTACTTCTAGTTTCACGTCCTTATCTTTGATTGGAAGCAACATATGAGTTCTCCCATTATTTTCTAGGGTGTATGTGTTCATCTTCCCATCATGAATCACATTTCTGTCATATTGCCATGGTCTACCCAGCAATAAATGACAAACATCCATAGGAATAACATCACAAAGTATCTTATCATTATATCCTCCTATTTTAAACTCAACTAAACATTGTTTAGTGGCATTTACCTGATGTCCCTTTTGTAGCCATGAAACTTTGTATGGACTCGGATGTTCAATTGTCTCCAGCTCCAGCTTTTCTACCATCTCTGTCAAAATGAGATTATCCATGCTTCCACTGTCCACAATGACCTTGCATACCCTGTCCTTGGTTTTGCAAGCAGTCTGAAAAAGTCTATTTCTCTGGACTGAACTCTCGACTTCCTTTTCTGGTGTCAAAAGGACTTTTCGCATCATCAACGATCATCCGCATTTAGCGTCTTCTGCCTCCACATCTCACCTTTGTTCTTTGGCGATGTGAGTTTATCCACCCTCTTTCATTTTATCAGGACAATCATAAGACTTGTGCCCATTCTTTCCACATGTGAAGAATTATATTACTCCACCTCTTCCTCTTCCTCTATCTCTAGTACGAGGAAAAGTATTATTATCGGCATATTCTCCTCTCTGCTCAGTATGTTATCCTCTCTGTTCAGCATATTTTCCTCGCTGTGAGCTTCCACCTCTCTTAGTTCGAGTCTGAGGTTTCTTCCAGTCTTCCTTGGGCTTCTGATTTTTATCTTGGACAATTGATTTTCCCCTGGCTTTACTTCTACCTCGACCTCTCTGACCTTGCCTTCGGCTTAGCTTCTCTTCTTCTTTTAGAGTCATCTGATAAGCATCTTCCACTGTCCAGATGGTTAACATACTCATCTCATCCTGAATTTCATATCTCAGGCCATTCATATACCTGGCTACTTTTTCATCATTGATTTCACGATGACCTGCCCTGATATTCAGCCTCTAAAATTCCTCAGTATATTCCTTCACTGACATCAGCTTCTGTCTCAGGTTCTGCATTCTCCTAAACAGAGTAATCTGGTAATCCCTGGGGATGAATTTTTCCTTCATCTTTGTAATCATCCTGTCCCAACTCTTAATTTTATGCTTGCCTTGGCAACGTCTATCCGCTTGTAGTTCATCCCACCATAATGATGCATGTCCTTTTAATATCATGACATCATGCTTAACCTTCTTGTCCTCTTCGACATCTTCATAGTCAAAGTAGGTGTCTAGAGCTCTAATCCAGTCTAGAAGCTCTTCTACATCTAGATTTCCCTCATAAACTGGAATGTCCATATTCGCCTTTGCACCCATCCTTGCAATAGCTTTAAGCAAGCGTTCATTTGTTTCATCTTCTGCTATGACTTCTTCTTCTCCATGTCCAACATCATCTTCATTTTCAGACTCACTGATATCTCCTACATCAGCTGTGCATTTTTGTCTTATCTCCATGTCTACAAGTCTGGTGCGTATGTTATGCATATCCCTCTCTACTTCTGGATTATGCACCTGTCTACCCCTTCCTTTGGACATCTCCCTTTCCTCCTCTGGATCGTTTGATTGTCTATCTCTTCTCCTTGGCGGCATGGTGAATTCTTTTTTTCTTCTCCCTGCTACAGAAAGCAAAGAATATTTTCTAAGCTCTGATACCAAACTTGACACAGACCACACCCTCTGCCTTGAAAGAGACCTTTGCGCTGACCTCCCGGTCTTAAGGATCATTCTAATTTTACCTTCGAGCCGGAGTGGCTCCTGCGATTCTCCACTGGAATCTTTTTTTGAAATTGACCCACAGGTCTTTTTCGGCACCTTACAGCCTTTAGGCCCGGTTCTTTCTCTGTTCCCAACAGAAAATCACAATCAGGGTTTCAGGGTTTTCAAAATATCGATGTCATGACCCTTTGGTTCCTGATTTCCCGATCTCCGCTTTCCCGATATGATCCCTTTGTGCTTTAGCCCCTCCTGGCTATGCCCTAGTCATGTGACCTACCTTTATATGACCGCAGTCATACCTTTTATCGGGGTTCGGGGTTTCGAATGTCGAAATGCACTAAACCTCTTGTCCACGGAATCCCCGATTTCCTGATTAAGGACTATTCTTTTGGGAAATTTCCCGAAAGATTCTATCTTGGCCATGCGTTGTTAAGGATAGACAGTCCTCACCGTTTCAGGATTTTCACTGTGAGAATTCCCGATACTTCATTATGCTAAGATGATGTCAGCAGGGCCCCACATGGAGCTCTCCTGCTTTCGAAAAATCGGGCTGCGCGATTCCAAGTTGCAAGTCCTCCTTGTCTCCCTGACTCATGAAATGCCGATCCCCGACTTCCCTCGGATTTATGACACGCGTCCCAAGTGGATGGACGGTTCAGATTTACCCTCAGGGTTTCTTCAACTGCCAAGCCAAACCACTTGCGTGTATGAGTATCGATGATCGAGATGTCGATGGGCTTTCGATCTCGTCCACATGTCCCAACTGATGGACGACTCCAATTGTTTACGGGGTTTCCAACATGGATTTTACCGATCTCTTGCTCACAGGACTCCCGATTTTCCGAATCCTGAAACTCCAATGGAGTCTTCCCTTTCGAGACTTTTCCCGAGATCTTAGATCTCCGCCACGTGTCCCCTCGATATGGGCGATCCTGATTCAACCACAGGATTTTGAGACTTTCGATGCACTGATGACACAAGTTCTTTGTCAACTTAAAACCCTAGTCGCCGAAATGTCGACGGGCTCTCGATGATTTCCACCTGTCTCCTCAAGATGGACGACTCAGATTGATTCTAGGATTTTCACTATGAAAATTCCTAATCACTCATCCTCGTGATTCCCGATTTCACGAATGTCAAAATTCTGATGGCCACACCTCTCGTCGGAACTTTCCTCCTCCCGTTCATGAAGCTTAAACTCCATGCAACTCCTGCTCAATCCAATGGCTGACGGGTCTTTCTGTGAAGATCCTACAGTCCAAAATCTCCTGAGCTTGAACTCCAGATGCAGACGTAACCTCCTCGCTTCTCTAGCAGATCTGACAGCTGGTGGGATTTCGCTAATCCTCCCCTCAGACTCTTGACCGTCGATCACTTCCCTTTGATGATTCATGTGAATGAGACCAAGGACTCTTCCCTGGACTTATCCACTTACGCGATGAACTTTCGATGTCCCTCAATGTTTTCAAAGGCCTTACTCCTCCTGAGATTCTCACAACTTCAAGCCTAAGAAAATACTCTGGCATGCACTCCTTACGCAACCTTTAGACACCTTCAAATGTCAACTACTTCGACTATGCGCACACCTGCAGCAGTAGTCCTTCGATATTTTTCTCAGGTTCGAAACCCTGGAACTTTCCTTGGCTTGTGCACTCCTTGCACGTCACTGTTATTGGATAAATCCGTAAGTGCAGACATAAACCGATCTCCCTAGATCTACTTGGATCTAGAACAAAGCAAGACAGAATAATACTCTTTCCCTAGATTTTGACTATTGAATTAACTAGGAGGCAAGAAATAATAACATACCTTATTATCGCTTCCTATGGTCTTTGTTGCTCCTACTTCACTCCAGTGCTCTCGTACAGTCAAGACCAAGACAACACCAACCAACCAAAGTGAAGAAAGCACTATCCATTCAACAGTTAATCTATGTATATGATCAAGGAATTATACAATAAACTGGAAATAGCTTTATGGGAAAGGGACATATTACTGTATCATATTAATGGAAAGTAAATATTACAACCTGAGCCTTGATGTCACAAACTTCCTTTCTATGGCCCTTGGCTCTGACACACACACTTGCTCACTTGCATGAAGAAAAACAATTCCTTTGGATGAACTTGCTAGAGCCTCCAAGTTGTTGTAGCATCAGTCCTTCACACAATTCTTTCACTAATTCTCCAATGAATCTCTTGCTTAACCTTGCTTGCTTAACCTTTTCCATGAGAATTCCCTCAATATATAGGAGAGAATGAATTAGTTACTTTGATAATAATGATCCCAAAATATCAGGGAATACAGTACTAGGATAACCATTCGAATGCCATCTCATCCTTCTAGAAGATTCCTTTCTAGAAGCATTGATAATTCACCTTTTTCATCGCTTAAGAAAGAGTTCACACCCTAGCAGTTCAACACAGTGCAAACTTATTGCACCCTGGCTTAAGGCAGCCTGCGAGAATCATGCATTCTCACAGGCAAATATACTAGCAGCCTGTGAACCTCTTTCAAAAATGATATTTCTGGAAACAGAAAACAGTAACTTTTCTCAAAAGAAAGTTCTTATGAAGAGCCTGAGTACACCATCATCCATACATCATCATGATGACCAAAATCATGGGTAACAGAATGCCCCCCAAAGTATGAGATTGGAACCAGTGACAGTCGATAGACTTTGTAAGTTGCATGTGTGTGTTGAGAACCAGGAGCACATCTAATCGGAAACCTGCGAACAATCAAACATCTGCCGAATATCATATATATAATTTTTGAGGAAGGCATTCCCATACTCAGATCACAGACTGATGACATTATAGACATGGGTCATGGACACCAATCATACACTGTGGATCCATGCCATCAAAATATATCATAGCCACCGGAATACACCGTGGATCTATGCGAGAAATTTCGAATCAAGACGACATAGCCATAAGACATACACAGTGGATCTATGTGTCACAAATTATACATACTCCATCACAACCTGGATCGCAAAGATGATATCCAGGGTCTTCAATTTCGTTTCCCAAAGTATGAATCTAACCATGTGATTACATGTGTTGAAGTTGAACATGGTAGAAACCACTTGATTACTAGTCATTGATGGAACCGTTAACAAGTGCGAGGGAAATCACCATTGATGTCAATGACTCCCAAGGTACATAGTACAATCCATCGAGTGTGAATAAACGAGTTGAAGTCGAACATCCGATGAAATCTTTCGATCAGGGATCAATGATGTAAACCCACTGTTGAAAGCGAGGAAACTTGCCATTGAGGCATCCAAGCTCCAAGGTACCAAATAATTTCTAAGTCTTGATTCCGGATAATGAGCTGAAGTCGACGAAACAATAACTCATCATAGGAGGGCCTTGATGTATCCCCCATCAATGACACGAAATGAGTAACAGATTTTGAAAGTGAAACAGAGTAAGACTTGGACACAGGGATGGCGACACGGAGAGAATGGATAACTGCAGATGCCCGACTCAATATAGGTTTCAGATGGACTTCTCTTGAACATATGAATGACACGACCAATGATTTGGTAGCATTGACTCAAAGACAACACAGGGAATGACCTTGTAGCAAATCGAATGAGAGACGAATGGATTTCCCAAACTAGCTTCAAATGGAATGAATAGGGGGTGTCATGTTCAAGAGCGACACTTACTGCCAATTAATACGATGATGAAAATATATCCCTTTCCCAAATTTCCCCCCACCATTTCTGGCAAGTACCTCTTTATTTTTACAGAATATTGAGGAGGATAACATATGCTTGTTGATGTAATCTCATCCTTTGGATGAGTCCCTCGGAGTATGTTTAACGAACCCTAAGAAGGAGTGGTTCGGTCCCATCACGGGTCTGCCAATGTTTGTTTAACGAGTCCAGAGATAGAAAACTCGAAGGTTTTTCAAGATTATAGAGTTTGGAAAAACACTTAAAAGAGAACTCTCTCAGTTCCTTTTTCGTAAAGTAGTCTGGACAAGACCGAAAAAGAGATAAATTATCGCTCACCAGACGCGTACTTCAAATACTTTATCGAGCGTGAAAATAGCAAGGTCGCTCGACGATCTTTTCATGTTTAGAGAGTCTGAAAAGAGATTAAAGAGGACTCTAGGGGGGTTCCTCTTTCATATAACCTTGTTGAGCCTAAAAAAGTGATAAAAGTATGCTTGACCACGTTCTCATGTTTTTACGAGCGCAAGAACGGACAAAAACGGCGCTCGAGGTTTTATGTAAAAACCATAAAAACAATCAAAAACACGCCACAACGAAGAAAAAATATGTCCATATCCTTATATTTAATCATCAATGTCATCACGCCTGCAATTCATTACAATCAACATGATATTAGGGATTAGGTTTAATCGATAAATAAGCATAAAAAACCCAAAATGACATAGTAAAAGTAAATAAAATGAGTAAATATTCTTTTTTACCATATCATTTTACATTTCCACTATTGAGCTCCAAAAACCCCTCTTTTACCCTCCGAGTTTGGCATCAATTTGTGAGAGCTACGAGAGACCATTCAACGAGCTGTCTGTGACATTAAGGTAAGCTCTTCATCCTTAACATTTTCATGGTTGAATTTTGTGATTTCATTGGTTAAATGTTTAGTTTTAAATTGTTTTTCCAAGCCCTACATACACGTTGCATTCTCGCAGGCAGGACATACGGGGCCTGCGAGAATGAAGCATTCTTGCAGGTGAGCCTTAAGCCACCTGCGAGGTTCTCGCACTGTGCAAATGGGGCACCTGCAAGAACCGCAAAGCCCAAATTTTTTTTAAATTTTTAGCCAAAGAAAAAGATCCAAATCATGAAAAAAGTTATTAATCCTCTTTTTATGTTCCTTATGCAGATAATTGACCAGCAACATGGTGCTTGAGTGGTGTGAAAGGGAACATGAAGAGGATAATTCAATTGCCAAGAATCATCCTCCTACCATATCTGCTTTGAGATACTGTGTGTTATCCACAATTTTGGTCATTGTGATGATGTCATGGTGATGTCATGATGATAGCAAATCAAACTCCTCATTAAAGAACTCCTTCCTGAAGAGGGTTGCTCTTATCTATTTCTAGAAATCATGTTTTGAAGATAGTTCACAGGCTGCATATATACTCTCCTGCGAGAATGATACATTCCTGCATGCTGCATTCAACTAGGGTGCGAACTTCTCACACTATAATCATTGACAAGGTGCGAACATATTTTTACAAAGGAAAAAGATAAGATTCTCGATCCTTCTAGAAGGGAATCTTCTAGAAGGGTGAGTTGGTATTCGAATGGTTGTTCAGAAGCTGGCATTCCAGATTTATTGGGATCATTCTTATCCTAGCAACTAACCTATTCTCTCTTATAAATTGATGAG